>BLKM01000358.1:1438614-1494654 GCA_013340265.1 Coptotermes formosanus
ATTTTATCCTTTGAAAAATGGACATAGCCTGTATAGAACATATTTGGCTTTGTGCACAGCCATCAGGCAATCACCATTTTTCAAATGATAAAATGGGAAAAAAGTCTTGTCCTTTATTTGCATAGATACATTGAACTCAAAGGGATTAAAAAGTCCCTTTACGTATGCAGTATGTCTTAAGTTATTGGATTACAAATCATTAAATATGCCATTATCTAGTTTTAAAGATTTGTGTGTTCCAGTGTTCTTATGTAGAGTGTAACTACACAGAGGAGAGTTTTTCTCAAGAAGCAAATATTTATGTGGCTGGTTAACAAAATTCACTGAATTTTGAATTTTGTGGGACACAAAGGTTCAGCCCCATGTTCACAAGGGTGTGCCACTAGTCCCCTTCTTGAGCGAGATGACTCCCATTCACGTCTTTTTATGTTGTTTGATATCCATTGTAAATTATCCATTTATATATGCATAGGTTTCCATAGGGCTTTCATTCCTTCAAGTTTTTCCATTCAAGTTCACGTGCTTCCAAATGTGCTATATGACATTCCAGTCACTTCCTCCTTGATTTGGTCACCATAGTAATATTTGGTGAAGAGTACAAATCATGAAGCTGCTCACTGAGCCATTTTCTCCATCCTTCTATTACTTTCGCCATATTACGTCTGAATATTCTCCTCAGCATTCTGTTTCAGTCACCCTCAGTCTTTGTTTTCGCTTGAGGGGATGAGGGACCAAGTTTCATACCCATACAGAACAGCAGGTAAAATTACTGTACTTACCCAAGTGCAAGATGAGGATTTTTTCCTTAAATTCAGTGTTTCATTATATGGAGTTGCCTTGAATTTACATTCAGAGCACCAAACTTGACTAGGCCAAACCACACCAAGGCGTGCATAACCAGTCTTCACAAGTGTAGTCAAAAGAGAGAAAACTGTTTCCTGTAGTGCATATTCATTGCAGTCATAAAATGGTATACCGCTTGGAGAAGAGGGCTGCAAGTGCTAGCTATATTCCTGATGGAACTGAGGCAAAATTATAATACTAACTTGAGACTAATGTTGGTCAACCATGGCCAGAAGAAAATTGTGTTAACTAAATGCAGAAAAAAATTCGAAAGTGCAGAAGCAAAGATTCAGAGGAGGAGGCCACAAAGGAGAAGTTGATAGATGCAAACTCTACCCGAAAATCTTACAGTCAGTCTGAGCATGGTAGCTTCCAGGCATTAGAGCAAGAAATTGTTGAGTTCATGTGCGCAAAAGGAAAAACTGATATGCTGGCATGTGAGGTGATAAAATACAAAGGCACATGAAATTGCCAAATCACAGTGTCACAAGACATGAGTTTAAGACCAGCACCAATTGATGTGCACATATGATGCAGAAGAAATGGTTTTGTCTTTGTTCAAGAACTTTGCTTTTCCAACAGTTGCTAGCTGGCCTTGAGGAGATGCTTGCTGCTGTTCAGTGTCATGTTTGGAGTTCACAGAATGAGCAGTTACATGCCAAGAAAAATAGGAAATATAAATTAAATCCCAGTGTACTTTGATATTCTGTCAGATCACACTGTTGTTGATGTTGGGACCAATATCTGTGTTGAAGAAAACATCAGGTGATGGAAAGAAGTAACTGTCATGTGGGCAGTATTGGCAGGTGCTAGCAAGTTACCTCCACACGTTCTAAATTGCAAAACAATACTTAAACAGCAAAGTGCCAGAGCACTGTTTCCCAAATGGCTTTCCATGAAGTAAAAATAAGGACTGCACAGGACGTGGTGGTGGTGGTGGCAGCGGCGGTGGTGGAAGTGGTGGTGGTGGTTGTGGTGGTTGTTGTTGTTCTGGTTCTGAAAAATACAGTAACCTCATTTTCAAAATAGTTTCTTTTCTGGAACGTAACATCAGGTCTTGAAATTTGTTGTTCATTGAAGTGTGGTTTTTATTTCTGAGTATGTGCAGTAATACTCACTAACTTGTGGTCCAGTTATAAGCCTCATATGAAGAATTTTATTATGGGTTTGACAGATTTTTGTTTTGGGTGTGAAGGTATTCAGTGACCAAATTAATTGGGAAGCCCTGGTTTAGAGGATTCATGGTCAGATGTGAACATATAAGTTGTATGACTGGTGAACTTGCAATGGATTGGTTGGAAGTGGTATGGAACATAAGGCCAGAGATTCTTTTGTGTAAGTGGGGGATTTCGGTTCGGGATGTATTTAAAGGACATTTTTAACACGGAGTTGAAAGTCACATTTTCATAAACATGGACACTGGGGTCATGCCTGGAGGGATGCCCTCAGAACTGCAGATGGTAATGTGGTGAACAAGCCACTCAGAGACCAATTTTGTCCTCAGAAATGTCTTTTCAGGGGTCCATCTTTGATATGAGTAAATACATTTTCCCTTGACAGGTATATTTTATTAAGGGGTTGTGTTAGGTTAGGGCCATCATGTAACTGTGGTCTGTTTATGTCTCTGTTAAGGAGGAGGTTTAATTGGTGGTTTATTTGGCTGGATTTTCCCTGACCTTTGTAGATACGGTGTTACGAAGTGGCACATTTGTTTCAGCTGCTGTAATTAACCTACAGCAGCACTTTTTAAACCTACGATCAGTGGAAGGTAGGCTGGAACTGATTGATGTCACAGAGGGGCTCACAGAGATGTTTAATAACAAATGCTGATTGTTACTTACCATTAAGAGAGTAGAATATTAAGATGAGGTTGAGAAACTAGGTTGTGGGTATTAGAAATGGAGTTATGTGTCTCAGGATTATGTCAATGGAAGGAAGACTTTAGTATCAGCAGCATTCTGCTAACTTGAGCGTTGGTTGTTGCTTGGTAAGAAGTAGGTGATGCCTCAAAGTGTGTAGATAATGCACGTGGGCTAGATGTGAAGTGTAATTTAATGCATTGTGTTCCAGCATCTTCTAGTGCCAGCACTGCAGGCTGGTGGGCAGGAATCTGCCAAGCTAATTACCGCGCCTAAACCAGTAGAATCTCCTGTGGTCTCCATGAAATCTCCAGCAGCAGTGCCTGTTCCTGCTCCAGTTGTTAATCCTAGTCAGGTAGATGAAAGAGAATTGTAATTGTTTTCAAGGATTCTGGATACAGAGAGTCCCACCTACCAGTTGACCTGCTAGTAGAGTTTCCAGTAACAGTCTGTGTTATAGAACATAACTTTACAACATGAGTGGCAGGTGATGGAAGTGCTCTCCTCTTACTCTCAGACGTGCTTAACACATATTGAACATATTTATAAAAACTGTTTGTGAATTTTGTCAAGAAATTGCAAATAATGCCTGTGTGATTATTTCTTTAATGCCATTCTCTGTGTATTCTTATGAATGTGTTGTGAACTTCCCAACTAATAATAGTCATATGGTATCAGAGTGGATGAATGAACAGGCCACAATAGATGAACCAGCATGCACTTGTACTTGAGAAGACACTGCTAAAGAACTACATGTGTGGCAGCCTTATTCAAAGTAGCATGACTCAGCAGGCTGTACTGTATACCAAGTGGTAGAAATTCGTCCTGTAGCAGTAGTGTCCATCTTGTCTTCAGTCCACAAACTTTTTGTCACACCATGTACATGCTTGTTCTGTATCTGATGTGCCATCCGTCTTGAAGCTCGTTACAGACATTGTGGGGTGGATAATAGTGCATCATAGTTGTCTGTGGAATAATACCTTTTGTACAGAGTAAAATCACCTAACTTCTGACCAGTGTTTGAGCATGTAGCAAAATGAAGGTTGAATTGGCAGTAATTGTGTGGCACATGTGCAACTGGGTTGTGTTACAAGCAATTGTATTAGTTAATGTCCCTTATACTAGAAACTGCTGTTCATATTACTTGTGAATGGGCATTGCATTTCTATGCTGTTTATATTCATTGTAGTACTTTCTCAACTTTTGAATTTCTTAAGATGCCTTGATATTAGATTGTTGGCATTTTTAGGCTTGTTTGCAAAATTGCTAAAAGCAGCTATTAGCTTAATCATGTCTGTCGGGCCATATGTCTCTTCTGTTCTGTCCTGTCTGTCTGTCTTTCTGCCTGCCTGTCTGTGTGTCTGTTGGTCTGCATGGAACAACTGCGCTCCCACTGGATGGATTTTCATGTTTGATATTTGAGTATTTTTTCAGAAACCTGTTGAAAAAATTTAAGTGTCATTAAAATCTGGCAAGAATAACGGGCACTTTACATGAAGACCTGTGTACATTTATGATAATATCTCGCTCAGGTCTTAGAATGAGAAATGTTTTGGATGAAAGTTGTAGAGAAAATCAGAACACATTTTAGTTTCAATAACTCTTCCCCAAAAATCTTGCTGTGTGTGAGACAGTGTGGAAAAATATGGTAGAGCTGGAGAGGGCACAGATGACAATATAATATGGCACATGTGCATTGCATGCTGGATAACTAAGGCTACAGACACGCACTCAGAATATGTAATACTTATTGTTTCTCCATGGCAACAGTGGCTGCGCGAACACACCTCATTGTTAATGTTATATGCAAATTTCCTGTTTTGTTGAGTGATGACTTAAAAGTATCTTCACTTGGTTTTCAGAGTTCTGAAAGAATATCAGTGACTGTTCCTGAATCAGCTACTGCTACTCCTGCAAGAGGTAGTGGCAGTGCTGTCGGGAACAGCAAGTTGAAGACTGATATGAATATGAGCGCAGCAGCAGGGCTGAAGGTTTCGGCTGCAACATCGTCCTCAAGCACCAGCCCTCGTCCAGTTCCAGCACCAGCAGTAACTGCAGTCAACCCTAATGTGCGATCAAGAGATCCTCGGCTAGCTTCAAGGCAGTTGCAGTCTAATGCAGTTTCAGAAAATAATACTGCTCAGCCACAAGATGAGGATATGCAGGAACCTGATTCTGTCTTTGAACCAATTAAACTAGAGACTGCCAAACCCAAACCTCAGATCACAATCAATCTTGGTTGTGCCAATAAAGGTATTATGAATAAAGAAACTCGAGGAATCAGTAAGAAAGACCCTCGTTTGCTAAGTAATAAAGTTCATGGTTTAAGTAATAGTAATATCAAAGGGCGGACATCTGCCACTAATAGTGGGGTTTGTGGTAAGGGGGGTGGCAAGTTGTCTGGGAGAGGCCCTTCTCCATCACCATCTTCCCCATCCCGTCCTAGTAGTAGTGGTGGTGGTAAGACTTCTACATCCCCTTCCTCATCACAGCGTAAAACACAAAATAAAGGTGGTGGTAATGGAAATACAAAGCCACCACGTAACAAACCTCTTCCTAAGGTAATAAAGATTGATCTTACAGATAGCCCCCCACCCAAAACAGGAGATACAAAGGGAGAGAGTGGTAGAAATAAAGAGAATACTGAATTTGGTAGTAAAAGTAACTCTCCTTCCTCCAAGACAGAAAGTCATAAAAAGAAATCCTCACCTGTTACTACAAGCAGATCATCATCTGAGAGGAAGAAAGGGTTAGGTAAACCTGGCAGTGAATCTGCAATGATGGGTAGGAACTCTAATAGTAATAATAATAAACGAGAGCGAGCAAAGAGTCCTGTTGGTGGGGAGAAGAGCCGTGCTCGTGACCGTGATCGCTCTTCATCTACTAAGTATGACATGTTCGCTGAGCCAGAGGGCGATTCTCCATCACCACCACCACCTCCAATCATCAGTACAGATGGCAAGCAGAGGGAAGAATCATCATCATCAAAGGGCAGTGTGTTCAAAGACGTGAAGCTACCCAAGGGTCGCAACTATGTGAGAAGGAACCTGTCAGCCAAGTCTCGCAGTCCAGAAATTGGTTCTGTGGCTGCTACAGGAGATGTGGATCTCCGCTTGGGTGCTCCACCAGAGAAACATCCTCGTCTTAATGTGTTCCAGCCAGATATGAACTCATCGGCTTCTGCTGAAGAGGATGTCAAAAGTAAGCTAACAGAATTTCAGTCTTCATGCCTGGTTACTGGGTTTCTGTGTTTGGTGGGGGTTGTTTCTTGGGATATTTGTTCTGTACTATATCAACAGTTCATTGCTTTCTTATTTCATTTTTATCATTTCATCACCATTTCATCACGCTCATCTTGGTTTTGTGTGAGTAGATGTTTTACAGGTCTGAATTTAGCACGTTGAGTTTAGAGCAAACTCAGAGTTAATTTAGAATGAGGCTAAGTGATGTATCCAAATGTTCTGCAGTTGTTACATTGCTGTAGAGAGCCTGCGTGTAGTAGCTGAACAGCCAGAATTTAAAAAGGCTGAAATTTGCTGGTCGGCTGAAACATTGCCATATTTTCTCACGTAATTTCTTGTCCTGTTGAATAGGGGGCATATGTTAGTGTGAGATTTTTGTGGTGGTGACTTTGAAGATTGCTGTGTTCCAGGACATGACACCCATGTGATTTGGAAGAACGTGCTGGCTCTGTCTTCAGGATAGAATGCTCTTCTGTCCTGAAGATGGTGAGAGCAAGTTCCTTTAAAATGTTGGTACCTGTCAGCCAAACTGCAAGGCATTACATCCGATCGCAGGACTCTTATAAATTAATAATAATTCTATATAGTGATACATATTTGTGCACAATTTCCTATAGTGCTGGTTCCTGCTGCATTGACTTTGTAGGCGTGTTAGCAAAATTGCGAAAAGTGACTATTATCTTCATCATGTCTTGTCTGCCTGCATGGAACAGCTCAGCTCCCACTTGACAACTTTTCGTGAAATTTAATATATTAGGATTTGTTTAAAATCTGTCAAGTAAAATTCAGGTTTCATTACGATGTGACAAGAATAACAGGTATTATACATGAATATGTATGTCCATGTATGATAATATCCTGTTGAATTCTCCTTAGAATGAGAAATGTTTCAGACAAAAGTTGTGAGGAAAATAAAAATACATATTTTATGTTCAATAACTCTTTTCCAAAAATCGTGCCGTTTGTGAGATAATGTTGAAAAATGCGGTAGAACCAGCCAGGCCAGAGATGACAATGTAATAGGGCAGAGAAAGGGTATGCTTTGTAGGCCAGATAAAGAAGGCAAGAATACAGACACAAACTCATAATATTTAATTCTTATTGCTTTTCCATGGCAATAATGGCTATGTGAATGTGCCTGAGTGTTATGTTATACATATGTTGCTTATCTCGTTTAGATACACACACCAGTTTCACACCATTGCGATGTTTTTAATGGTTGACACATGAGATATGTTTCTTGCATTTGCAGTTACATTTGTAATCTGTCTCTGTAGCAGAGACAGGGGCTTCCCATTATCTGTGGTCATTTGGGACCAGAAAAATGATGCATAAAGCAAATCCCCTCTAAGTGGGGAATTTAAACCCAGAAGAAGTAATAGGTTGATGAAATGTTACGTGACTCTGTAATGATGTACAGTGTTGAGATATGGGGCATGGAGGGGGAAGCAACTGACAAAATCCATTGTAAGTTTTGTTAGAAAATGTCAAGGTTGCCAAGGTGTCCAGCAGTCAGGGTGGCTGAATGAGAATTAGGAAGAGACAGGAAAAGAAGAAATGTGCTGTGTGTCATAACAAAGCATGGATTGTGCTTTTTTGCACATGGATGATGAGGATATAGTAAGAAATCACGAGATGTCAGGTTTCCATCATTGTGTAGTTTAGGTTTGCACTCTTCTGGGATGTTATGCAGCGTATGTTGGTACTCCCGACATTTCAGGACAGCGTATCAGTCCCAAACGGTTAACGTGTGTCACATCCCAGAAGAATGAAGACTTAGTAAGAAATCATTATGAATGGCAGATTAAAGGTGGGGAGTCTGGCAAAGAAACTAAAGGAAGAAATGGAAAAATTAACATGGGCACATATTTGGCAGTCAGACAACGATATAAATTGGGTTTGTAAAATGTTTAAAGAAAGATATAGCAACATAGAAGAACAAAACTTATTTTGAGGTGAGTTGAAAGAATTCGTTACGTTATTGCAAATGGAACTGCAAATGGGTAAAGAGAATGACAGTGTTGGCTGTGCAAGAAGTGAGGGAATTGGAATAATGTGGCTAAAAGTGAGAGTTGAAAGTTACAAGAGATTGTGAGAGGATTTGAGAGAGGAAGGTTCATCCTATGTCAAGGGAATTAAGACGTTAGACATACACAGTAGAACCCACATTTGAGATTTGTTGGAGGGCAAGCTTTCTGAAGTTGAGAAAAATCTTACATGGGGGTTGAGTCAAAATAAAAGAGAAAGTTGCTACTGGGGTTACAAAAATATTATTGTAATTGTGAATTTAAACTGAATTATGTTTTCCTTCAATGCATTTAATATTAATTTTGTGGAACGTGAAAGAAAAACACTTGAAGAGTAAACAAAAATTAGGATTTCACTTCTTAAGACATTCTGTGAGTCAGTTCTTTTGTCAGCATGGTTTATGATCAATCTTAAGTTGTTTTACATCGATGATTCGTGGTCACTCAATAACATGCTGAGTTAGAAATGTTTTTCTGGGTAAATGACTCCTGTTGCAGGCTTTTTGACCAATCACACACACTAACCAGAGAACTGATAGTGCACTGCTCTGGTGGTTCGCAGTCAGTTCTGATGCGTTGTCACATTGTGCAGAATCATGGCATTATTTATGCAACCTGAACTCCAGGGTTGTAAACACAAAACCTAAATTGAGGCTTCAGAATGATGTCGGGGCCAAATTTTTATGTCAAAAATGTGTGAAAAACTTAAAATTGAGGAAACCTAAGTAATGAAAAATTGTACATTATTTATATGGGGTTTTGGCTGGACCATGTAAAATGAACCTCCAGTGCAGGAAAATCTTGAATGGGAATTCTAATGTGTTATTAAAATGTTCAGAAACAAAGTGGAGATAGAACCTTTGTGTAGTAAATGATTGACTGTAGACAACAATGTAGCCTGTAGGAAAGTATCAACCAGTAGAAGTGTGACGGATAAGTATTGGAAAATACATGCTTAAGATTAGATGCAGAAGGGCAAATGAAGTCAATAGGACACAGCGTATTGGAGGAACTGGGGGGTAGAATGAAACTAAGAACATTTTTGGAGTGAGGAGGATCTTACTGGTAGAGCAATAATAGCAATGTAATAGTATGAGTAGTAAAGTGAGGGAATAGTCCAGTGTATATAGGTCTATATTTGAGGAATCTGTGCTTTGCAAGAACCTGGTGTTACATGGACAAGAATTCATGTAAAGACTGAACCACTTCTCAGTAAATAAATACATTTTTCTCAAACCTAAAGCTATATATTGATTGTATGCACACACACACACACACACAAGATTTCATAGCAATTGCTAATTTTTCACTGCTGTCTGCCATTTGACATATTGGAATCTTAAATTGGCAGTGACAGTATTGTCACTGCCACTTCACAAGTTGATATAGCTGCAATGTTGGTATTATTGGTGGTATAACATTGAAAAGTGTGAAGGTGATATGATGGTACCAGGTTTCTTGAAAATCTGTGTGGTTCAAAGGCTGCTGAGGAGAACATGTCAAAGTGAGGGTGCCATAAACCAGTCTGTCATTATGCAGTGGGGCAGTTAGGCTAATAGAGTAGGAACATTATTTTATGAAATAGACATTTATAGTCATTTACCAGTGTGACAGCCTGAGTAAAATACTTTGGAAATACAGACAGCTGTAATGACATGAATTAATTGCATGATATGAGGAAACAATTTGGTAGTGAGTTGAAACAGTGCCATATTTCCTGACATAATCTCTGACCATTGAATACCTTGTCCTGTTGAACCAGAGGCATGTAAATTTTTGTTGATCATGTATTAAATGAAACTGGAATAATTTTGTAATTTAACATTCTATATGAGCAAACTTGGAAAAGTCTGCAACCAGTTTTATGTGAATATGGTCTTTTATATCGGTATATTTACAGTAGCATACACTGTATGGAGCAACCTGGTACAGTAGAATGTCTTTAACCTGGAAGCTGATACTCCAGAATTCTGATACTTTGTCAGTTCAGGAAAACAGTCTCACGTCCAGAAATTTCGGCATTGATAGCATCCAGTATGTGCAGTGATTCCGTGATTTTATCTTGTGTTACCTGAACTTTGTTGAGGCCGTCAGGCTGTTACAGTGGCTTCCAAAGATCCCAGTATGAATAAACAAGCCACTGGCAAGTAGAAGCCGGTAATGTTAACGGTTCCTCAGAAACTTGGATTAATTAGGCAGCTTGCAAGTGGCATGTTGTGCTAGAACCAACAGCTGGCGGAGATATCCAAATGGAATACTCGTGTGGTTGGTTTTTCAGCCCAAGTATGGGAACACTGACAAAAAAATTACATGCAAGCACTTAGATCAGTATTGGTACTGTTTGATAAGTCAGAATATTTGATAATCTGTCTCCTCTTCAGTCCTGTGGGTGCTGAATTAAAGGGGTTCTGCTGTGTGTGTGCGCGTGCGCGCGCACGCGCGCATGTGTGTATAGAGAGGTGTTTGATATAACCTTACTTAATGCCCTTCAGATCTTCCGTGTATAGTGTAGTTCTTCCTGTATTCACTGCAGCACATTTTGGTCCACTTTATTAACCTTTTGGCTCCAAATATTGTATACATGTAACACACAGTATGGTAGGTGAAACACCAAATGTCATGTACATATATCTGCTCTCATGCAGGGGGCATGTGAATTCCAGTCTTCATTGCTACGGGCATTTAATTCCAGCACAGAAGGATTAGCTGCCTCTGTGATACTGGAACATTATTGGATGCAACAGCTGCAGGTGTAACACATTTCCCTACAGAAGTCCATGCCTATCTCAACAAAATATTTCCTGGCAAACAGATTCATCATGTGAAGTCTGTTGCATGACCCTCAACTTTCCCCACATTAGACATAGATTTTAGTCTCCGGGGATTTGTGAATGATGTGTTGGACATTCCTTTGATGCCTACTGCCCTTCGTGAGTTGCAGCATTGCATCACAGAGGTGTTAAAACAAGGTGGATCAAGATATGCTGCTGTGAATGTGGGAAGAATTAGGCTGTTGTTGGGACACATGCAGAGTAATGAAGAGAGCTTGTGTTGAATACCTGTAGATAAGCCTGAAGTGTTTCCTCATATAGTGTAAGTGGTTTCATGTCATTTGGCTTTCTGTATTTTCACACTCTTTCATTAAATTTGTCAGGTAGGTGTGATTCGTCCTGTGCTCATATTTGGAATTGATTTGACTCTTCTGCTGTGTGATGATTTGTCATGCAATTGACTTCGCAGATACGTGATTATAATCCATTACATTATTTGTGTATAGGGTGACACTGTCCAACAAGTTATGAGACTTACATTGGTTAATACAGCTCTGAATTCGTTGATTTACCTATCCATCCAGTTGCGCATTTTGTAATGGTTGCGTGGATCGAAATAACTATATGGAGCGAAGTGCTTGCTGAAACACTGATAGTTTCTCGGCTGGTAAATAAACTCCGTGCATTTTACAGAACCCAAAGGCTCATTAGTGCATTCACAGAGCCTACCACTTGTCTCTATCCTGACTGAGATCAGTGTATTCCACACCATCTCAGCTGACGTCCTTAATATCCATTGTGGTATTATTATCACCCTATCTATGCATTAGTGTTCTAAGTGGTCTCCTTTCATCAAATTTCCTCACCAGAACCCTGCATGTCCCCTTCTTTCCCCCCATACATGCCACATGCCTCACTCTTCTCCTCCTTGATTTAATTGATCACCCAGATGATACCTTGGTGAGGAATACCAATCATGAAGCTTCTCATTGTGCAGTTTTCTGTGGTTCTCCATCACCTCAGCCTGTGTTGTGTCTTCATTGACTGGATTTGAATCATTACACTTGTCCTAGTTTTGCTGAAGAGTTGGTATAGATGGTAGCTTAAACATGCAACATTTTTGTGACTAAGTTATTGCTGTTCATGAATTTTCAATAACTGAGAAAAGTGGTGGCAGCCCGTTTTCAGGAGCTGCTACATGTATATGTTGGGAGAAAGCATGAAGGCTGCTGGATGAGAGGAAAATGCGAGAGTGCATTTACTTCTATGTGTCAGTGTAACAGGGCTTCCATAAGCTGTCATTATTTTTATTGCTACATACTAGAGCTGTGTTTGTAATAGTGAAAGGTTGTTAACTTTTTTAAATTCCCACTGCTGCCCAGGATGGAGGAGTTTAAATATTTAAATTCCCCTAAAATGTACTTGTGCTATATGATGCAAAGAGGCTGGCAACATGTGAGAAATAAAAGCTCGTATGATGTACAGAGGCTGGTGTTGAAGGGTTAGCTGTGATTAGCACTGGAATTTAAAGTTAGGAACATTGCTTTCTTTTTGCCGTGGTACTTTTCTAGTGCATGATCCAACTGGAATCTCCTTGTGTGTTTATTTCTTCCATTATATTTCCTTCCAGCACAAGTATCTTGTAAATGTTAATGTAAGGCGAGGCTTGACAAAGGTTTTCCTATTCTTGCAGCACCATATTGATATAAGTTTAGGATCGTCATTACACCTCATACATTTTGCATTAGCATATTCCAGTATGTTAATTATGTGGCTTGTTATAGTGGTAGAAGGTCTATATTCGTATCAGTCACTGTAATTTCCATATTGACACCAGGTTTGTTAAACTGTTCAGTTGTTGACGTGAAAATACACTATTTCAACAAAAACATTGTAAAAGAGGTAACAAGGACTTTGCATGGTGGTGGATAAATGTAACATTGACCTTGCATGGTGGTGGATAATTATGTGGTATGGCAGTATTTTGTAGCTCTGTAGAAAGGTAGAATATTGTAGGCATAATAAAAATTAAGTAACCAGAGAAAGCTGTGATGAAAAGATGGGACCATGTATTTCCTTCATATTGTAAGTGATGGAGAATTTTGCATGTTGAGAGAGGTTACAGTATGATATAATTTCATTATATGATATTTAACAGATTGAGAAAGTTGAGCGTAAATGGAGTGTCTGGCACTGATTTCCACCACCATGGTAAAACATTACAGGTGGTACTACAAACAGTCTATAATTTAACCTTCTCATTGCCAGGCCACATGGATAAGTTATGCTGCATTTGATAACCTGCCAAAATAAAGATTAAAATGTGTAGTGAGTAAGGGAATCTCACTGTTGAAATGATGTGATTAATGCTGAAATCTCATGGAGAAGGAAGCTTAATGCACTTCCAATTTTTGTGTTCAACATCCCATTGTGTTACATGGGCATATGAAGGAAATTAATACTGTCAACACAACTTTCATTTTATGTATTTTTAGCAAATTGTATTATTTAGGCAACATGTTTTGATTTCCTTGGGCATCTTCAGGCCTTCATCATCATAAAAGGTGAAAATATACAGTTGCATTCATTGTGTTAGAATTGAGATTTAAGTTTTACGTTTCATACGGTACGTGTTGCTAGTCACAATAAGCCCAAGCTACTCTGCCCCTGGTGAAAACACCACTGGTACCCATTGAATGGGAGGCAGGCTGGGCCCGTGTAGCCTAGTCACAGATGATTCAATATGGTGCTGCAGTCTTTAAGAATAATTGCCTGCAACAGTTATCATACACCCCAGGGAAGTGCAGTCAAACCCTGATTTAGCACACACTCCCCCCGCCATGCAGCACCATGCTCACTTAGCAGCCAAGGACGTCTGTGAACAGAAGTTTGCTGTTATACGGTATTTTGATTCACCACAAATCGCTGTGAAGAAACAGTGCTATATTGGACTTCGACTGTAATGCATGTCTCCATGAATTTTCAAAATATCGTAGAGTCGGCTTAAAATTGCAGGCATGACATGAAGCAAGTTCCATAATGGAAAAGCTGGAAATATCAGGTTCCACTGTGGAACATCTAGTGTCCCAGGTGACCTGGCACCAGGGCTGTGGAGTCAATACACAAAACCTCCGACTCCGACTCCAACTCTGACTCTTGACTCCTTCATAAAAGCTCAGTATGTATTAACCTTTTAAAGCCTAGCGGTAATTTTACGTACCACTAGGTGTAACATTAAAAAATTCTACGTGGTGCCCACATTGCGTTTATGTGTTTTGTACGGATCTCAGAACAAACAGAAACTTTTGCCTTATAAAGCATTAAGAGATTGGTTTTTATAACCGAAGTGGAGAGTGTTTACAGCGCGGTACGCACTGAGTTCTTATATAAAACAGATACGCTTTGTCTTTAAAGGGTTAATAACAGTAAACCTATAAGACATTTCATCACCACTACGTAAATTATCAGGCCACCTATATTTAAGTATAAGTTTAATGGTTACTGTAGCTATCAGGGCTCTGGGGTTGGAGTATCTAGATAAGATTTTAGATTGAGGTTGGAGTCGGAGTCGGTACATTTTTACCGACTCCGCCTCCACCTAAAATTCCTTCCGGCTCCAACTCCACAGCCCTGCCTGGCACCCAGGATTTGCGCACACCTGTAGTGGGATATAAGAAATAATAGTGCACTGAGGTTGAATGTTTTATGGGATGTTCCAAGTGGGAGCAGAGTGAATTGCAGGAATGTTCGTGGAATACTGAAGTTATTAGAGATCAAAATTACTTGTTATGGCAAATGAACAGTGGCGGTTTTAGGGAGAGGGGTTGTATAAAATATGCATAGTTTTGTAAGGTGTGAGCCTCTTCCAATGATTAACGCTGATAAAATACTGGTGGGTGATAAGCCACATCGGCTTTGAGCAGAATGAAACATTTGGAAACCCTCTTGGGTAACCGTGCTTCACTTGGAACACATTTTTATTCTTTTCTGCATTGGCTCTGTCGTTCCAGGCTTGACAATTCTGAGTGAATGGTTCCAAGCTGGGTTTCCTTATGAGGACACCCTGTTAACTGACCGGACAGTGATGGTGGGAAGGGAGTTAGCCCAGTCATGTCTGGTTGAACTCTGTTATAACATCATGAAAGTGACCAAATATTTTATGTCATTGTAAATTATTATTGTTCTAACCAAGGAGTATAATGTTATGGTTAACAGTGAGGAATTTATTGGTACCACAGAATGTGTGATGCTATAGATGAGGTGTTGCATAAACCAATGTTGTTATAACCGGGTTTGACCGTATATAAACGACCAGCATTGGCTATTCATACATCATTCCGTGACAAAAATTTTAATCTTTTTTGCTCAAAGCTAATGTGGCTGATTTCCCAAGAGGGTTTTATCTGTAAGGCTTCTTTTCTGTTTTTCCAAGTAATTATGTCATTTTAATGGCATACGTATGTGTGAACGCATGTGTATAGACTACAGGTTCTCACTGTGGCTGAATCTAAATTAAGTAGTAAAAGTTAATTAAAGATTTGCCAGGGAGGCAGAGACTGACCTAATTAAAAAAATGACTGGAGTAAATGCAATTAGTGAAATGTAAATTTTTCTTACTATTCATTACAATCAAAGGTGTAATACTTTCAGTCTAAATATAACTTTATAGACTGTTGTGTTTAGGCTGACAGTATGATACTTTTGATTGTACTGAGAATGCAGCAGGGATGAATTGCCTTAAAATTCTAAATGTTAGACGATCTTGCATCCATCAATACAAGAACTGAAAGAGGAAATTACACAGCTGCCATGCCAATACATATTTTAATCAGGAATGCCTTCAGAATAATCTAATTCCAGATTACACCAAAATTAAAATACCAGCCTCAAAATATCCACAAATATACAGTTGTGTTTAGACTGAAAGTGTTATACCTTTGATTGTATTGAGAAAGCTATGGGGATGAATTCCTTAAAACCTACTGTGCTTTTTCTCAGGGTTCTGACAATTACATATTATACTTAGGATTAATTGGTTTTTGGACTTTTCACTTGTCTGTTCGTATTTTTTTTTAATGTGTCATGTTAAATTACACGTGCATAATATAACTCCCAGTATGACAAAAATTTAACACACTTTGCCTTCCTATGATATGTATGTGGTGAGGTAACTTCAGTGTTCGTTACATCATATCAACATCCTCTTCCATTTTAAAGGCATACCATTAATCAGGGGTGCTCTTTGGGTTCAAATATTATTTGGAGACAGATCCAGAAATGTTATTGCAGTTGCTTAAAGCATGGTTATATTACCTACTGGTCAGTGGTACCTGAGTGTGATCATGAGAGATGTCGACAGTGCCGTAACACGTATCCTAATCATTTCTGTCCCCTCTTGAATACATATAGGGTGTGAAAGTGATGCCGCATATTGTAATGGTTCTACACTTGTCATGTGAACAAAGAGATAAAAGGTCAGGCCTGAAAAGTGTGGCTATCCTGCAGGTTTGTTTCAGTCAGTTCGCAGTTAATGATAGTAGGCATGAGTTACGTGAGATGGTACAGCGTTAGTGCCATGGCACCATCTTGTTCTTTGGAGTTGACCTTTGTCTCACAAGACTCAAGATGGTGTGTGTTATATGCCTTCTGGAAATGTTTGTAACTGGTTTGAATTTGAACATATCTGATGTGGGGTTACACATATAATTTCATTCTTTGATTTACTGTACATATTTCAAAACTGTGCTCTACGTAATGTTGCAGGTTCAGGTGTTAATGGCCGTGCAATATGCATGTTTTGTTGATTACTGGTTCCTAGGGCGAGTGTGTGCCTTTTTTTAATGTATATTCACAACATAGCAGAGTATCTATTAAAATTTCTATGTGTACCATTTCTTGTGCATGAAACAATTTCAGAACCCTCAAATGGATTTTAATAGAATTTTACATTTGGGAGTTTCACTAAAATTTTTCATCATGTTCCTGGTGTGGTTAAAATTAAACAGAAATAGTGGAAACTTTACATGATGACCAACGTGCATCTCAAGTATTGCTCTTGAAATATTTATGAGAACAAAAAATGTTTCATACAGAAATTTTAGAAAAACATGAAAAACACATACTAGGCCCATTCCACTTTTCTTCAAGTCTTGCAGTGTGTGACTTAGTTCAGCAAGAATTTTTATGTTGTGCATGGCTTCCCTAACTTGTATATTCGTCATTGGTTTTCCAAACTTGCACAAAGATTATTTTTTTTGCACAAAGATTATTGAAGGGATGTCATATCAGGTCAGACAAAATACTCTTTAGGTTTGTTGTCCTTTCAGTACTGCATTGTTACTTGCTATAGTTTTGTCTTCTTGGTTTCATGTCCCAGTAATGACATTGCCAAACTGCCTACATTGGAAGTTTGCTTCTTCCTGGATGTGATACAGTGTAGTTTGGTGAGAGAGTACCAACATTTTGGAGGAAGATACTGGCTTTAACTTCAGGGTGGAAAAGTGTAGTAGCTTGATTTCATTGACTTGAAAGTTTTGACGTTGCGTAAGGTAGTCCATAGAGGGTTACCGTACTTGTTTACACTGAAGATGGAGACAGTATGTTCCACTGAAAAGTGGGTACCTGTCAACCAAATTGTATGGTGTCCCATTTCAGAAGCAGTAATATTTGTAGTCACTGCCATGAGAACTTTCAGTTTCACGTGTATAAGATTCGAATGGATTTTATTCTGTGTGTGGTTTGGTAATATGTGCAGCACACCTGCTTGTCTTTTTGGAGTGTACAGAAACTTGATTCACTTGTTTGGATTCAGTGCAAGATATTTTGCAGGAAAAGTTACTTACCCTGCATTTATCAAGTTAAGTATGCTTGTAATTTGAATGAGGTGCATCCTGTGCATAACCATGTTCTGAAGAGGATGTAGTGTAAATCTTTTAATACCTAAAATGTGTTGAACTGGGACAAGCATTTTTAGAGACTTTATGTTTTCATCAGCCCATGGAACCACCTATGAGCACATTACGTGTGTTCCGTTTGTAGTCTTACAGTCATTAGTCTTCTTTCTGCTCATCTGCTCGTCTTGTTCATTCTCAAATTTATGAAGACTTAGTAATATTTTGTGAAATGTTGTATAGGATATCGTCATAAAAAATTTTCTTCAGTATCAGTGCATTAATTGTGGGTGAAAATTTTCATGTTGATCCACCAAATATAGTGAAAGGAATCAAGCTGCATCCAGTAAATCTTTGAAGGAGCAGTGGAGCAGTTCAAATAAATAGCACATTAAACGAGATCTGTGCTCTTGTGGGATATTACACAGTGTCAAGTGGTAATCCTTTACCTCTCTACATTGCGTAATATCCCAGAAGAGCACAGATCTCATTGACATCATGGTGGAAGCATGAAATCACAGATAGAACATTAAACACATGGACAGATTCATCGTCTGGCAGAGGTAAAGACTGGAACTGCTTTTATTACAGAAGTTGCACTGTTCTGAATTTCTATCTTCATTTTTTTATTATTTATTTCTTGACTGCTTCTCATTGTTCCAGTTCATGTTGGGACATGGATTGGTCCCTTGGTTCTGTGGAAGAGTTTGTGTGAAAATCATACACCTCACATGCAAAAGCATGTACTGTTGGTGGATTTAGCCACTTGGGTATGATGATGTGGGGGGCTTTCCATTCTGTGTTGGGAATTGGTGCAACCCACATTCTATACTGTGTGTGTAGCATGTGGAAAGTATGACCTAATTTCTTATTTTAACATTTGTTTAAGTAAAGTAGGAAGTTATATGTATTCCAGCATCTAGATGTTGGTTTTCTGTCTACTTCACAAACCTCCACATATTATTGTGGCTTTGTTATGCCTGCTGAAGAACACTATTCTGTCATTATATGTCTCATATTGCACCTTCCATTGCATTATAATCTGACTGCTGAAGTGTCTACAGATTTAAATAATGTACATTTCATGTAGTGATCCTGCTGTAGCAGTATATTTTGACTAATTACATACCTGCAGATGTACACTGTCTGTCTCTCTTGTTCCTTCCATTGCAGCATATCCTGACTGCTTATGTTCCTATGGACTTACATTAAATGCGTTCGAAACTATATCATTTGTACAAAAAGAACTGCAATATGTATGTTTGAAGCTATGAAAGACTGAAATTAGTTGATTTTAGGTTGAGTTCTTTCAGTATGATGCCTGATTCATTATCCAGCAGATTTTACTAGTATGGTTTATTTATACATATTATGAAATTCCTTAAATTTATGTTGCATTTTACTTTGTGTATATTTATTTAATTCAGTGAACCTCGCAGTCTTTGATTATTATTGCATACTGGGGTGTTAGACACACTTGTTGATTTAACACCTTCCACTCCCCTTTGAGTATAGAAGTACAAATCTTCCGATAAAACGCTTGTCATCATTCGAACATTGAATCTGTAACTAGACACAGCAAAACTGGTTAAGGATGGTAAAGTCTGTAATATCAGTCATCTGACTGTTAGATGGTTTTAAGAATTCTAGTGAGAGTCAGTGTTCGTATGTTGTCTTAGGTGCATTATTTTTATTCTTAGTCAAATGAATGTCCATTTTTGTTGATTATAAAACTGAGGATGATCTGTGTCATTTCTGGATGAATCAGTCCTTGTATTGTGATGTACTGTGTTTCTGTATAAACTGTTATGATTTGTTAACAGGACGTACACATGTACAGATATTGTAGTGTTCTGGATTCAGATATTTTGTTATCGTGCAGGAGGGTACCAGCTTCTGGAGAATCTTGCACACTGAAATGGAGGTAACATATTTGTCCAAAAGTTGGTACCCACCTATCAGATGACATGTCAGAACCAGGGTACCACATTATGAATTTTTACTGCTTTGAAAGTCTCATATCTTATACATTTACACATTTGCTGGTTTTGTTATTTATTATCGGTGCTGCATGTGTGGCATTCGTGTTGTCAAACATAGATTCTATAACAAGAGATATATAAAAATTTATTACATTTACTGGGAAGTGTGATTAATTATACCATATGTTTAAATTAAATATTTTCTTTACTTTTGAAGTCAATGTAAGGGATGTGGTATTATTTGTGTTTCCTGTATGTACCAGTAAAAAATAAGTCATACATGTATAAACATGATTTCATTTTTTTACTGGCATCAGAAAGGCTGATCTGTGATACGTATTGTGTTATACGTGTATATACATATTTAGTTCATGTCGGTGTTTTATAATTTTGTGGTCACATAAATGGGTAATAAAGTGTGCAATCTAAGTTTGAGGTGAGGTCCTGACCACTAGTTTTATAAATGTAAATATGTTTTGTTACTTTAGAAAATTTGAGTGAAAGTAAATTACATCATGAGTTTTAGATAAGCTGATTATGCAAAAAAAGTGTCTGTCATGACAGTGTGCCATAAAGTGTTATAAACTCTTAACATATAATTTTACACAGTTGTTTGTGAAATGGGAGAGTGGAGATTCTCACAGCAGTGACTCTGAAGGCCTTTCAGGATGTGAAGCTACATAGTCTGGTAGAAATTTTTGTTATGCTGAAGAAGTGTCAGTAAATTGCTACTGCACTTCATAGTATTATGTCACAGAAAACCATATCTTCCTTGTTAGTGCATGCTTAACCTCACGTTGGATTGAGTTCCTGAGTTTGGCAATTTTACCTGTTTGCACTTTGTGGCAAACTGTATGATTAATTTTTCATTGTCACTTTTCATCTCATGATATTAGCCAGTTTGTAAGTGATACAGTCCAGTGAATACAGTTACTTCAAATGATGAATCATCAGTCATATGCATTGGTGTTCTCAGCAAATTATAAATACCATTTTATATGGAAGAATATTTAGAATGCTAGAATGCTGCTTTTATAAATATCCATTTTGGTGGGGTATTATAAGGGTTTAGCCACTCAGATGTCTTGCAGAATAGAGCAGTTTCTTCATTATCTCAGGACCTTATATTTTCACAGGAGGGATAATGTCACAGTCTGTGATTTTATGTAAACTAATTTTGGTGACAATATTTTTCTAATTCTGAGACATGTCTGTATCTTCTTATGGTGAAAGAAAATGTCTATAGTGTGGGAATGGGATGTTACTGACTCACTGACAGTTGTTGTTTGTCTGTCGGACAATACAGTTTTTAATGTTGATGTTTTTTAACAATGAGAACAAGAGAGTAGTCCAGAGTTTGGATGTTAATATTAGGAGGTACTGCAATTGTTCTTTGCAGTTGATGGCATTAACCTGTCAGTAACACAAGGGCAATGGACCTGGTAACCATTGTGTCTTTGTGATATAAATATAACTGTGACTTCATGTGGAACAGATTTGTCATTAAATCGAAAAATTGAGTTGGATGATAAACATCAGCAAATATGAAACTAACTCAGAGTATCTGGCAGTTACTATTTTGCTTATGAAATTTGTTGGAGAGTGTTTTGTGCCCTAAAATGTGTTTCATATTTTATTGTGGATCAGAAAAATTGCTGACTTTTAAGATATGATATTTGTGCTATTCATCATTGATAGTGTCTAATTTCTGTACTTAATAAGTGGTCAGTTAGACCATTTTTGGTCACGTCTATGTTTAGTCAGTACTTATCCAGTTGTTCCCTTCTGTCCACAGACTTTGTAACAGATATAATGAGCAAGTGTTGTAGTGTGGTACAGGTATGAGGACAGTGTAATTGGCAGCATTGCAGGTGTATATTTTTGTCGTCCACCTTAACGTTTATTAGAAGTATAAATTTAATGTTTCTTAAGAACACATTAATTGCATTAAACCATAGTCCAGTAATTTCTTAGGTTGCAGTTGCCTGGGCTGTGACACTATGTAGTGTCATAGGTGAGCACCGTTTCATACGAACCTGCCGCCTCCATCTTCAAGTGAGTGACAATGGAGGCAGCATGTTTGTTTGAAATGTTGGTAAGCACATATGAGACTACATTGTGTAATAACCGAGAAGATGAGTCTGAAATTCTCAGTGCTCTGAAAACCTCATCCGAAGTATTTGTATAAACCTGAGTCACTAATATATCTGACTCTTTAGGCACAATGAAGCAAATGGAAAAAAAAAGTTGGTTTTTGTGGGCCATGTAGTATGTTTTATTGAAGGACTGCATGGATTCATACATTTGTTACAAAGTATCCTTGAAAGGAGTTAAATTGGTGCCTGTCCTTTTGATGTGGTTGTATGGAATCTTTCCTCTGTGTGTGTGTGTGTGTGTGTGTGTGTGTGTGTGTGAGTGAATGCAGATTGCCATAAATTTTTACAAGTGTTTATAATAATTTTAATTGCTTTTTGTGTCAGCACATTACCTATCCATCTCGTTATTTTGGTTAGTAGAATACACATCAGCACCTACAAATACCACACCATTGTCCTAAAGTTTTGTGTTCTAGCTGTATACACTTTGTAAGTGTGTCTACAGAAGAATTTCTAAGACAGAGTTTTGTTGCATTTATGTTGTCTTGGTGGTGCTGAAAGAATGTGTGCTGATAAAATTAGGACAACAGGAACAATGAAGATTAGTTAGGTTTACGAGATACACATACAAAATGTTGTCCTGAGATGAATCATTTCAGGCCTAAATTATGTGTGTCTTTATGTCATCTAAAGACAGCTGTGACAGATAAAGCAAATATCATACAGTGTTCAGGCCTTGTACGTAAGAAATTACACTAATTTGCCTTCTTGTATATCAGACTTGCAGAATTCTGTAGCGGTGCCATGCCAAGCAACACATACTTGATTTTCATTCATTAGCTTTTGCAGTTTTTGTGAATCTCTACTGACACTGAGTGAATCACAAAAAGTTTTGAGGCTTGTGTTCTGGACAGTTCACTACAGGTTGTATCACACAAGAAATAACTTCTTACATCAGCCAGTTAGTTTACAATATCTACAGTATTCAAAACCAATTATTTTTATATTTAAATTAATCACAGTGGAGATAATTTAAACAGTGAGCAAGCATGATTCATTATGTGAACATTTACTGTGTTCTGCTAATTAGTGTCAGAATAGAAACTTCCAAATAGAAGCTTTAAGTACTGTTTGCACAACTACATAACATGAATGCCTTACTGACATTGTTATATCTGCCATTACTGGATTGTTAGGTTCTGACTGCAATTTCTGTTGACAGACACTCGTACATAAACTTGGGAACAGAATAAAGAAGTGCATTGCTGTAGTCATTTAAGGTTGTTACCTCAACTGTAGATGCTGCCATGCTGGATCTTACCAAATATAAAAAAATTTGAAACTGTGCTTTTAACTTTGATCTTCATGTAGTGGACTGTTTTTAAAAACACTGATGAAGTTTTGTTTGAGTGTAAAAAAAATTGCACTGAGTGTTTTCTGCATGTTCCATTATATGTTTCTCATACCTCGTAAAATTAATATTGTTTTTGATGACCTGACAATGAGGTATTGGAAAATATTGGCAGACATGCCAGCTCGAAAATTAAGTGTATAGCAATTATAACCACATACATTTAATGTAAAAACAGTATTGTCTGCAGATTAAGTTTATGGTGAAATTGAAATTCCAAACTGTATTAAATAAGCTGATGTGCTTTTAGTGCTTGCTGTTGCCATGTAAAATGCAACATTTGCTTTTCTTTTGGTAATATGCATAGCTACTTTAATAATACAGTGTTACCAGCATTATGAAAATAATAGGTACAGCCTTAAATTACTGACCAGGAGCTCTAAAATGACATCTTTTGGGCTGACAGACCTGGGATCTGTCGTTGTTTGATTTGTAATATTCATTGTCCACTCGGTTGATAATTGTGACCTTCTTCTCAGTTTATTTACTTTTTATTTACTTACTTATATTTTGTATAATGCATTTACATCTCCCCTCTCCCAAATCCTCTGCATATCGTTAATGTTTTCCTGCAGTGATGACATACAGTAACAGTTGCACTCCCATTGGGAATATACCTGATGCAGCATACATACCCATCCAATATTGTGTGCTGTTTGTTACCGAGAAGCAGAGTCAGTGCACCGTTGTACACAGATTGAATAGAAACAAATTTTACATCCAACTGGAACCTCTGTGCATGATACAGAACTGAAATAATAGATATTATTTCACTTATCATTTTATCAAAAGCACAGCTGAGAGGAGTGAAGTTTTGTGTACACACTGCACATCGCTTGTGTCATAATGATCGCTGCCTAATAAGGTATATGAAAGTTGCTATTCAGTGATTTGAAGATAATGCAGAGGTTTTATGGCCTAGTATTTCTGAACTCTGCCTGCTCTGTATTGCTGTATTGGAATTGAAGTGCTGGATACTGGAAATTTTATTTTGGTGGTATTTGTTAGTCCAGCTGTCAACTAGATATTGTGTGTTAACATGTCAGTCACAAAAGCAATTTAGGCACTTTTATAATTGACTTGAGTAAAGTCATTGCTGTAAATATTTAATACACATGTAGCTCCTGAATTCCACGAACAATTGTTTTTGAATTGTTGAGGTACACTTTCCATAAATAATAATTACATTCTACATTTGAAGGAGTTTCTGTTGGTAGTCTTTACGATACATAAGTGATAGGCTGCCATTAGAAGGAGTAAAAATGTTGAGCTTTTACTTCCATAAAGAACTTATCGCTGCAAGGAATTTTGTAACATGCTTTATGTATGTTGCAATTCTGCATAATGGATAGAATGTCTTCTGTATTTACTAACATTGTGGTAGCCATCTTTTTACACCAGGTATATGTGCATGCTACCAAATACATTGGACAAATAAACTACACACACAAAGGAATTTATCATGAATCAGGTAGAAGGAATGTGGAAAATTACTGACTATACATAATAGTAGTATAAATTTTGCATTAATTCAGTTATTCTTCAGTTACTTTTTCTTATTCTTGTCAAATATTGGATTTAAATGATCTTTACATCATATGAATGAATATTAATTTCTTTAAATCATAGGTACCAAACTGTGGCATAGAGACAGTTCTTCATTTAACATCTGTTACTAGGATGTAAATGTTTATTGGCATCACAATTTTAGGTGCATTTGCAGAAGTGCAAAAGGCAACTATTAGCTTTGTCATGCTTGTCTGTCCATCTGCCTGGAACGACTGGGCTCCCACTGGATGGATTTTCATGAAATTTGATATTTGAGTATTTTTAGAAAAATCTGTCGCAAGAATTGAAGTTTCATTAAAATCCGAGAGGAATAACGGGTACTCTAGATGAAGACCTGTGTACATTTTTGATAATATTTCTCTGGATTCTTCTTATGAGAAACGTTTCAGACAAAACTTGTAGAGAATATCAAAACACACGTGTTATGTTCAATGAAATTTTTCCAAAAATTGTGCCATTTATGAGATAACATGGAAAAATATGGCAGTGCCGGAGAGGCCACAGATGACAATATAATATGGCGCATCCACTTTGCATGCCAGTTAACGAAGGCTACAGAGACTCTCAGAATATATAATACTTATTGCTTTTCCATGGCAGCAATGGTTACGTGAATGCACCTGAATGTTATGTTATACGTACACTGCCTGTTTTGTTAATTTATAAAGTAAAATACTAGAATAAAATTTTATTCAGTGGTTTGCATTAAATTACACATTTCTTGCTAGTTTTAGTTTGAATCCAAACATTTACAACGTGGTATCTTCTGTTGTTGCATGTGGCTAATGCAGTGGAATGATTTCCATATATTTGAGTTACTCTTATGGTGGTTTTTCTCAGACTCTGTGTTTTGTTTATAGCACTGAACTTCCAAAAATATTTGTCTTTTTGAGATTGAGGTACCTGTTTTCAGTGCCAGCATAGTGTTGTGTTATTTTGATTTAAGCCATTTATTATATTATTTTCCACCTACATCAATGCAAGATACATTTTGCTTGTCAACCAGGTAAAAGTGTATACAGTATTGATGTAGACATTAAGTAATATACGAATTGTTTTATTGTTTTTATTTTGCTTATTTTGTTAGCATGTGAAGGCGATGTGTCTCAGTTAATACTGCAACTCTTGGTAACTACATGTTGATTTACATTTTTAGCTTCAGTAACAGGATAATATTGCACTGTAGCACCATGTTGAGCACATTCTATATAGCACTTTGGTTCACCTGTGTTATGACACTCTTCTGAAATAATGTGTAGACATTTGTATGATGGTTATAGTTATGATTCCAGAACCACTTGTAGAAGCTGCAAATAAGGATGTGGATTTACGGCAACTTCCTGGATCACCTAATAAGAAACGTTCATCTATGGAAAGAGCAGACCAGCCGCCAATGAAAAAAACTAAGGCAGAAGTATTTGATGAGTAAGTTTATTAGCTTTAGATTATTCTTCATGTCTTTATCCATTTATTAAACAGTAAGGACATGTGCGAAGTCTAGTTGTGAAGGTGATTATGAATGATAAGTTGAAAGAGCCGGTGGGGAATTATTGATGGCCTGTTTCAAAGAAACCTTAATTTTTAAGGTGACATGACTGGAAAGCCATATTCAAGGTAGTTAAGCAGATGGAGATGATAAAACCCTATGTACAGAAGGTAGCTGTGAATGTGATAATTAAGTAGGCTTGAATACTCAGCACTTCTGTGCGGAAGAATTGATGGAAACATGAGAAGCCTGAGTTGGGATAGCTTGACTTTGGGCATCTAGTCTAATTAGAGGTCTTCTGAATATGACGCAAGATGCTAATTTACCAACTGTGATGTTTGGTGATCCTCCAGTTGTGAGCTTGGTATTAACATTTTGTATGTGGCACTTTTCTGCATTCTGGAATCCATAAATCTGTTCGTGTAAAAGTTTGTGTCTTTGCTGTGAGGGAAGGAGAGCAGGAGTGCTGCAGGTGACAGTGTGTTGGGGGTAGGAGGCGTATAGTGCAGTTGGAAAGGGAGAAACTTACGTGCTCAGGATTTTATGGATCCATATTCACATAATGTGAGCAGTTGGCATAGTGTTATTGAAAGTCTCCACATGATCCTTGTGATCTCGTATCATTAAGTTAAATGAAGTCAGTGGTGAGCATGAACATGCATGGTGTACCAATAATTACAAAGGTTTCAATGAGGAACTGTACACAAAAGTATAAATGGGATGGTAATGTTTAAGAAGAGGAAGTACAGATAGGCATTTCCAGATCGTTTTTGTGCAAGTATTGTCTGTTTAGTCAGTAGAAAATTATTAAATTTCTTCAAGGAAGAAACAACAAAATGCAGTAAATATAGTGTTGTGCTGGATCCTCATTGTGAAGGCCTTTTTGAGAGCTAGCCACTTTCAGTGCACTTTCAATGCCACTTCTCCCCCAGTCAACTTCATTTCTCACCAAGCAAGAATTGTGTGAATGTGTAGAAAACAGCTGTTAATGTGGTTTGTATTCCAAATGCAACATATGGTTCAGTTGCCTTCCTCTGACCTGACACAGTGTTGTTGTTTGGGTGTAATGGGTATATGTTTGTCACATATTAATATATCTGTTTTCTGTGGATGTGGAATGATGTATGTGCAAGTTCAAGAAGATTGGAAAGGTGGCAACCAGAATGAATAAATATATGCATACAACATTTGGGAAAAATGAAAACAAGTAGAAGCAAATCCAAAATGATACTCCTTGTTTTGTTTCATTATGATGGCGCTGTATGACATGATTACACTCCACAGTCAGACTGTGAACCGGCATTTCTCTTTACAACTGCTGTGATGTGTCACAGATGCAGACACCAAAGTGGGATTCCAGCAAGTGGAAGATAGACCATCACAATGTATCAGTCCAACCAGTCCTGGTTATGCGTCAGTTTTTAGCGCAATACAGTAACCCCTGCACTCACCAAATATTTCATAAAATAAGTCACCCAGTGATGCAGCATCATATAGTAGAACAGATGCCTTAAAGTCTCGAATGGCATTGGAGTTGACCCTGGAAATAACTGAACACCGTGTAGTGAAGCACATGTTGGCAATTCCAAACCCTGACAAATTTTCTAACATCTGTCTTTACTGTCTTGTTTATCTCTTTTGCCTTTAATTTAATTTATTGCAGATATAGGCATGTTGCTACAGATCTAACTGTTGGGGTCAGAAATTATTTTTCATTAAATTTAATTATTAGACAATGTTTCAAATGCATGTTGTTGATCTTAATGGGGTCTGTGTTTTATTTTGTGTACAACTCTTTCGTACAAGAAATGAGTTTATGAAGTTTTATTTTAACTTCATGTAAAATAGGTGTCATATTGGGCTGATTAAAACCAACAATTTTTATTGCACTTGCTGGTCCCACATCACACAAGCATCATTTTCGTAGTTAGATTAATTATGTGTTCAGTTGGACTGACATGAACTCCGTATGCTTTCACTTTATGTGACAGTTGCATATTGCCAAACCATGGCAAATATGGTGGTGTGATGAAGACTTCTTTAAGATATCTAAATTACTACTCCAGAACCAGTTTAACCTATTGTATGAATGATTCTCGGAAAATAATGTGCAGGAATTACGTGAAGGTACAGAAATGTGACTAATAGAAATATAGATAGTAACAGCCTTAATGCTGAACAGTAATGTTTATTTTTGTGATAATGGGGAAAAACTGGCTCACCTTCCTTCCTGCTGAAGAGTGTATGTGAAAATGTAAAAAAATTCATGCTTACAATACACTAGACATTTGTAATTGTCTTTGTGTATTTTACATCTCATACTCTCTCACATTGTACAGAAAAATGTGTGTTATAACTTTACTGATATAGTGATCATTGTGTATTTCTGCTTACCAGCTTGCAGAATCTACTCGCCTCAGGTAAGCAGGAAGTTGGATAGCAGTTCCTGTATGTGAGTTGTCATATATGTGATGATGTTGCTGGTGTTTTAGTGGAAGCTTTTTAATTAAGTGTAGAAGCATGTTTTGCATTAATTTGGTTCATTTTCAGGTTGTTTGGAAATGAAGATGTTGATCTTAGGCAGTTGCCCCCTACTGTACCAGTTGTTACACAGGCTCTTCCCCCTTCACCGCCACCACCACCAGTGATATCGCAGCCTTCGCCTGTGCCGATGTCAGCATCATCCCAAGACAGTTCAGCAAACAATACTTTGTCCCCAAAACATCCATCACCTGAACAGCAAAGGGAGGAGGCTGAAGATCGTATAGATGAAAAGAAATCTATTAGTGAAGATGATAGTAAAGAGAATGGTGAAAGTGAATTTAAGTCTCGAGGTTGGGCAAAATATAGGGAGAACAAGCCAGACACGTATAAATCGCCATTACGACCTTTGGGTCGTTTTGGTCGAGGTGACCTGGACTTACAAAAGTCACATAGTTCAACTCCAAGGTCCAGTTCACCACTGAGAGAGAGGGACATGATGTATGGAGCTCCAAGAGACAGAGGAATGTCGCATTTTCACAGGAGTACTGGAAGGTTTGATAAACTTGGGCGACCACTTCTCTATCACAGATTACCAGGTATGCTTAATAAACTATAGTTCAGTATTTAAATGTTAATAGGTCAATGCATTACCTGCATTTCAGTTGAACGCTGTGATGAATGATGAAATTACTAGAGTTGGCAGCATGAAAATAGTCCTGTCAAGGTCAAGCGGCTGACCCACGCCCCTGCTGTCCTGCATTGTTGCCAGTTCTTCTACCAAGGTGCAACTTCCCGTTTAGTTACACACTTGGTGGAATCAAGTGTTCTTCACTTCCATGTGGCAACACTGCATTCATAGGCAGTGACTTCGATGGGACTGTTTTCGTGCCAGTCACTTTAGTGCATTCATACCAGAAGTGCTGCTTGGAGTCTAGTCAGACCAATTTGTTTTCCACTCTCTCTATTCTGTAGGGGGGAGGGGGGAGGACTTGACATTGTTTTTAGGTCTCACTCTTCAAAAGGTAAAAAGTTGTATGTTGGACCAATATTAAAGACCGCTTCCCTGTAGCCTAACGTGAAACAAGTGTGATGCATGGACAGAAGAAGTTAATGCAATGAATGGCATAGGCACATAACTGTTCAGTGCTTTTTAAATCACCATTTGTAGTACAGGATATGGACTGGTTCCTACTGCTGCATGCATTTCATATGTGAAACTTTTTTAAGATATTTGACTCTGTTGTACAGGATCTTTCTTGGGAAGTTGATAATTACCTGTAAAAGAAGCCCATTGGTTTTACTGGATTATGTTGTTCATCACTGTGTTCACAGAAATTCTGTATTCAGCCATATCCTTAGCGGTTCAATTCCAGTCAGAATTTCACATCTCTCTAAATATCCATTTTAATTTTATCTTCCTACTTATGCCCTAGTTTCTCTTTAGATTTTGTAAACAATGTGGCATGAAGAGTACTGTCTTCTGGGACGTCACAGTGTAGTCTGTTTGAAATTTACGAAGGTGTTTACAGGAACTTCCTGCCTCTACCATCACGGACACTTCTACCATGAAGATGGAGGCAGCAGGTTCCTCCAAAGCATTGATAAATTCCTACCACATTGCCTGCCATTACACTGCAGAAAATGGTATTTCTTCATAGCTACCCCTCTGAGAACCTCCGATATTCCAAATTTGCACGTATTTCTCATTTCCTCATGCATGGTACTTGTCCTGATCCTGTTATTGATCTTGATTTATTGATCCTGTAATATCCAGAGGTTCCCAAATGTTGGGTGAAATGGGAAAAATTCAGCTCTGCGTGTAATTTTCTCAACCCAAGGGAATAACATAAGTTGAGGGTGTTTGGTCCTGTAACAGGAGGCAAGAGAGAACTGCTTAATGAGGAGATTCATGATCCAAACTTCTTGCCAAGTACTACTAGGGTGATCTAATCAAGGAGTCAGAAGGACATGTATTATAAATGAGATAAGGGATGAGTGTACAAGTTGTCCAAAACCCTGTATTGAAATGGGCACTTAGACCTATTCATTGCTGGGAGGTTAATGTTAAAACTGAACTCAAAGAAATAAGGTGTGACATTATGGACTGGAGTCATTTGACTTAGGATAGGGATTGGTTGTGTACTTTTGTGAGCATGGTAATGAACCTTTAAATTCTGTGCAAGGTAGAATTTCTCAAATATGTGAGTGACTGTTAGCTTTTCTAGAGGGAATATGCTCTATGGAGTAGATGGGTCGAAAGCAAGGATTACAGTAAGAAACTGTGGAGCCATAGAGGAGTAAAAGTTGATTATTTTCCAGTGTATGCCTGTAAATTGATGTTAGGCTGCATCAGAGAAAATAAAATTGCATTTGTTTGTATACAGAGTGACCCTTGCATATTTTCAGAAGATATCTTGCTTTTTAGTATGGAGTTTCAATAGAAGCCTGCATCAGGGCAATTACTGGAGATTAGGATTCAAGTACAAACAATAGCTCACAAAATGAATGATTGTTCCTTCCAACAGTGTACACATTCACATAGCTAACACCATGTAAGAGAGACGACTCAGTAGGTTGCTTTTTTCAGTACCTGCACTGACTTGGTCTGGTCTAACTTGATGGCTACCCGACAGAAGTAGTGTGGGTGCCTCTGCGTAAGGTTTTGTTGGTTTATAAGCCATAAGGTATATCAAAATCAGTGGCATAGAATTTTGAGGCTGTGCAGAACAGAGAGGTTACTTCTTTATGGCAGAAAATTGATGAAGTGAATGAATCTGTTGCAAGTACATATGAAGTGATGATGATGAATTGTGTGTGTATGTGTGTACCATTAGATGATCCTGGAGAAAGACGGCGCTCTCTCAGTACTATGGTTGGAGAAGATACGGATATGAGGCCACACATGTGGGATGATGTGAATGATATTAATATTAACATGATCATGCAAGAAGCCGATGAACAGCTGAAGAATGGCACGATATCATTTTCTCATTATAATACAGTGCTGAAACAGGTCAGTATGCTACAAGCAGTGATTTCTAGCAGCCTTTTGAATGGGTACCAGGCACTCTTTCCGCAAGTATAAAGCAGCCAGGGTATGATGCTTACAACTTGTCTGCGCTCAGTGCTGAGGTTAAGAATGAGTGGAGCCACACCTATACTCCCTCACATGCTTTCATGGCATGTGCAGAGAGAGCTTTACCTGTAGTAATATGTAACTACACTGAAAGTTTTTTGTGCAAAAGAAATTACCATTTGGGTATTATCCTTTTACTGTCATCAGTTTTAGTGGTTGTTAACTTCATTTTGCATGTTATTAGGTGTGCTGGATTTTAACTTGATTGCCATTGTTTTGTTGATCTGCCTCTATGTTGTAACCATATATTTTATTGCATATATTATCTCACAGAATTATGTTTTCTGCACAGTGTTTGCCAATTTGACAGACTGTCATGTTCCAAAATATGAGATGATCCTACGTGTAAGTTTTCAGGAAAAGATCCACACATAACTTGACTTTGCATGTAATTATAAGGCAAACCCCCCCCCCAGTTTGAATATAATGAATTATGAAACAAATTCGTATTGTATAGTGATTTAAGTGTAGTATGCCGTTTCATGGGGGCCATGCAGAGGCGCAGCTGGTGGAGGCACTGCGCTATAAGCTGGCAGGTTGTGGGTTTGATTCCCGAAGGTGTCATTGGAATTTTTCATTGACATAATCCTTCCGGCCGCACGATGGCCCTAGGTTTGACTCAGCCTATAGTACCAGGAATACTTCCTGAGGGGGTAGAGGTGGCCGGTGCATAGGGCTGACAGCCTTACCACTTTCATGTGCTGATTGTCTTGAAATCTGGGAGCCTCAACTTCGTGGAACCCTAAGGCCTGTTCAGTCCTGTAATGGGATTATTTTGCCTTTTTTTTTAACACACACACACACACACACACACACACACACACACACACACATATATATATAATGTCATTTCATGCCATATGCTGCCTTCTCTCTGCTAATATTAAAAATTTGTAGCCTTAGCCAGGTAAGGCGGCTGCAGTAGGTAAAGGTAAAGGTTCACCCTATAACAGGCCCTGAGGGCCTAAGAGGGGGAGTAGAGGCATAGCTCTAACTGTTCGTGAGCCTCGGCACGAGGAGGGGAGGGGGTGACTAGCCTCATGCCCCAGCCACTTTAGCCCTGGGAAAGAGACCCGGTACCCGGGTGAGCCCCAGGGCTGGTCTGGACGGCTGCAGAAAATCTCGCCCCCACTGGGATTCAATCCCCAGACAGTCCAGCCCATAGCGAGTCGCTATACCGACTACGTTATACCGGCCCACGCTGCAGTAGATATAAGAGGAAATTGCTCTGATTGAGAGGATAGGTGAAAGAAGTTACCAGTGATCATAAGAAACACTACTCATCACAGACAACTAAGAAAAAAATAATGCAGGAAGTAGTATAGTGGTATAGAATTATCATATACTAATTGGTTGAGATGTAAGTTGTTACATACTAAGATTGCCATCTTCTGTTGCCATGTAGTTAGTGGATGGGTACCAGTGTTTTGGCTGAACTGCTGCCTCAATAAACATTATTGACCATTTTTGATACAACAGCCTGAATTTTGATTTCTATGAAAACCTTACATCTTACTGTTAACAAGCAGTGACGTCTTTGGCCAATCTGCCGCGTGAAGATGAATTTAGTGTTTGATGTTTCAGAGACTGCCTCTGGTTCATAATCACGGTGTTGGTGATGAGTGATGTTTCTGCCTGTTGCTTATGTACACATCTCAAATCCCACATGAACCATTGAGATATTCATATAAGCAGTTGGTACACATGTCACACATTGTATCCATATTCCTTTGCTGGGGGACAGAGGCAGCCTCCAGAACACTGGGTACCATCTCCATCTTCACACAACTGATCATATGAGAAAACTTCATTGCACATAATCACCATGAAACTTAAAACTCACGTATCTCTACCAGCACTTGCACCGCTGTGGCAAACTTTTGATTATGTGACAATAATAAATTTCTCTTCATATTACTGGAAAGCATGGTGATACAAGTATTGAAAACTTCATTGGTTTTGTGTTATGTGTGCATGGGAAATTTTTTATATGTCAGTTTCACAAGGCTGAGGACAGGAAAAGGTGGCAGGCTGTTCTGAACACAGTAATGAACCTGTGTGTTCCATAAAATTCCACAAATTTCTTGACTAGATGACAACTAATTAGCTTGTGAATATGGTCTCTGTTCCATGGCGTTACAGTTTGATGAACATTAACCCATCCCATGCCATGTGTGACATATTCCACACTTCAGACTTCCCTTGTTTCTCATGTGAATATATTCCATGAGTGCCTTCCTTGCTTTCCATGTAATACGTGATGCTTCCTGAAACCCGCAATTCATTTACATTGCCATTATTTTATTTCCTGTGAATGATTCTAGATAGCAGGAGTGGCTCTGTTACGGTGTTTGTCTAGTATAAGTAGCAAGAGAGGGGAAAACTCAATTTGAAATTATGGAAGAGGAAAATAAACAGGACTGTGAATTTGAGTACATTTTTGCAGCATTGGAAGAGTTAACAGCTTTACCACTCTTGTTGTACAGGTTATGCTTATTGAGATTTGGAAGTAATCCTTTTATTGAGGAAACTGTAAGCCGTGTTGTGTATTGATGGAAAATGTTTTATGCTAGGCACCATTATGATGTGTATCAAATTTACAGGTGATTCAATTAAATGAAGTACAGAAATTAAGAGAAGCTCAGAGACGGGATCAGCAGGAAAATAAAGAGAACTGGGAACGGAGCAGGAGGAGACATTTGGGTGAAACCGGTCACTTATCACCAATCAGTGTGGATGAAGATAGTCAAGGTACCTTTGGTGATCATACAAACTGGTTACTCTGATTGCTTCTGTTTGAGGTCACAGATGTTCATGATGAAATATTATTTTTGGACCTTTTGGAGTCCTTGCAGTTAGCTGCAGAATATTCTGTATGTTAACCCTTTCACTCCACGATTAAATCCCCCGGCGCGGGTCCCCCAGCCGAGGTTTTTCTCTGGGCATTTAATTTCTAACGCTTGCTCTTAGATAAAAAAGCATATCTCATAGACTTTTCATTCAAATTTCATTAAAAAAAATTTTGCAATGTGTTAATGAATTGGTGAATTCGGGAAAAGATATTCAGAAATTTTTACAATAAATTTAGTCCTGCAAATTACATGCATTATATAAAATGTGGGGTAAATATTTTATTACTCACATAAATCTGGTTGCTGCACAAGATCCGTGGCACCTTTGATCACTTTTCTATCATCACACACATACACATTCGCCTGCACTATTTACACAAATTGGTTTTCGTGTGATAATCCGTGAAACAAGGCGCCACGTGTGTGTTGCACTCATGTCGTCAGAGTCGCAGCACGAGTCTACCTAAGTACACTCTGTCATGTCATGTGTATAACGTGATTCGGCACACAGTTTATAAATTTCGTTGTCGAAACGTTCCCTTTTTGTGGAAATGTACTGTGTGAATATAACTCTGCCTTTGAATTTTACAATTACTTTGTCCACTGCCAAATGTTCCGAGGGGTTATAGAATTTAGCATAAGCCTGGTTGAATGTTTCAAAAGACTGTCTTTATTTTCCATGGCCGGTCATATTCCTCACCTTGGTTGGGTCTCTTTCACTCTAATGGCTTGGGTTATCAAGCCTTCATGATGATGGCAGGAAGTCGCAATGTTTGTGTCTCTAGCCACAGCTGGGGCAACGTAAGCGCTATGTGTGAAACACTGTACGGGTTCATCTTTTGAAGGTCATTTGTTGGGCTGGGTTACTACCTCGTGGCTTCGCTGTGAAAAACAGCGGGCACAATTTTACTCCTCCTCCTCCTCACCCGGTCCGTAATTTTTGTTATTGCTACTGCTTGCTGAACAGTACCCAGGTCTGTTACAAAGACGGTTTTGTATTCCTGTGCCCTCATAAATCTAATAACCTAACTAACAACCAACTTACATGATGAGAGCAAAACAGATCTAAGCCTACGACGTAAATGCTGTGAAAAATTCCACGTATTTCAAGGGTGAACACGACATTTTTACTATATTAGACGGCTGTGTTACAGATTTCTGCCACACAACTGCTACAGAATGCCCCAGAACTACAACAGACGCCTGTGAGCCCTCCTGTAACTGTACACATAGATTTTTATGGATATCTCCAGTATTTTTGTATTAGTTCGTCTGAAAATACGTGTTACAGTACGCCACTGAAAACCATTCAGCCGTCAATTAGTAACTGGCTTCATAGCACACTGTTGATATTCAACCCACACACGACTCTAGTGCGACTGATAAACAAAACACTCCTTCTCCAGAACGGTATTACTCAGCCGAGAAATGCGCAGTTCACCAATGTGTTGACATACATATCGCGACTGCTGGAGGCCTTACAGGGGTGGACAGGGAGCATTTATAACTGCACACACCAGTTCTCACATTCAGGGGACATACCACACAGAAATCCTGAGAGGTACGTGGGAAAGGGGTGAAAAAAATGCTTCCAAATTCGACACAATATTGACGATGACTGAGGGCGTCATTCGTCCCAGACAGACCGTTTAAATGCCCCCTGCGTGACTGTGACAGTCGCCATTCGTAGTTAAAGGGTTAGTGACTTGATTGTACATTTTCCTCTGTTTGTAAGATGAAATACAAGGAAGTTTCAAAAAATGGGGTAAAAAACACTCTGATGCCAAGAACTTTACGCTGACTTCAGTGTATACAGGGTTACATTGGTACTAGATGGTACACGTCAAACTCCAGCATAGTTACAATCAGCATTGAAGCGTTTGTCCCACTGTGGCACCAAGACCTGTATCCTGGCGTAGAAGAAATATATGTCAATTGTCTGTAGCCAGCAGGTGGTAGCTTCATGCCTATCTATTGCAAATTACATGCAATTCAGGTGCTTCTTAAGGGGTGCAAATAGATGGAAGTCACTGGGCCCCATACTGCCCACCAGATTTGCGACTGTTCATGGTGCTGCAGCTGAGAGGTAATGGATCACCCTCCCTGCAGTCTTGATCTTGCACACAGTGTTTTTCATATTTTTGTACCCTTTAAGAAACACCTAGCTGGCAAGCAGTTTACAATAGACAGTGATGTGAAGCAAGCTGTCACCTCCTGGCTACAGACCCTTCACCCAAATTTCTTCTGTACCAACATACAGGCCTTGGTGCCAATGCAAGACAGGTCCTTAAATGTCAATGGTGACTATGTGGAGATGTGATGTGTATCACATGCAACCCATGTGCCATGTGTACATCAAAGTCACAAAGTTTACAGCGTCTTGAGTGTTCATTACTTTTTCTTTGTGAAACTCCTTTGTATAGTTGGTACATCTAATTACTGATTTGTTTTCTGAGAGATGATTGGTCATTTCATTGTTTCGTTGACACTACTGGTACGTTGAGATGTGTGGAATGGGGAAATTGATCCAACAATCTCACATAATATTGTGTCATAAAGAGTTACAGTGTTAACATTGTTTCCTGAGTTTGTTGAGAAATTTGAAGACATTTTATATCTCAGTGTAAGACTTCAAATGTGTGATGGTGATGTATAAAGTATCAGATCTTCAAATCATAGTCTGAAGAATGTGAATCAGAGTAACTGTGTTTGCACACATGACAAATTATAAAATGAACAGGCCACAAGAATATCAGAGAAACATTGATTTGTGGTAATTGGTTTCATTGTAGGTGACAGGAGTGCTGACTTCAGTCCTTGTAGTGATTCCAGTGTGGCTGGCCACAAACTAAGTACGTAAACATTTTGTCTCCTGTTACATAGGTGGACTAGTTGTAGGCTGATGCCACAGAAGGTGATTCGTGCAGATGGTTTGAAGTCTTTGTTGGTCACATACCTATATGTCGTTGCAGGTGGTTCCTCTATTGACACCAGATTTGGGGACATAGATGAGCGATTCCCAGCAGTGCATAAACATCGAAATGCTACTGCAACTTCAGTGCCATCCCCTCCTGAACCACTCATGCAAGGCAAATTTCAACCTGGGCCATCTCAGTGGAATGATATGGGACGTCCTCATTTAGCCTCTGGCCGTTGGGAGCCAGCACCCAGTCCTTGGATACGAGGTGGACTTGGTTCAAGCTCAATGCCCTTAACTCAAGGTCATTTGGGCACTCATATGCATATGCTCCATCCAGGTCCAAGTCAAGGTCAAAGTGTCCCGTTCCACCGACCTGCAGGACCAGAATTTCAACCAGTGAACAGTTTTGGTGGAATTAACCGGTGGAGACCTCCACAGTTTCAGAGTCGTGCACCTTTTGAAAGTGATATTGAGAGGTGAGCTAAGTGTAGAGCATGATAAGTCTTGATGTTAATACAGTGTGGAGGTTGATGGTCTAGTATTATTATTGGAAAATCTGAAAGTTTGCTAAATTCAGTCCACCATTTCTGAACATACATGGATTGATGATGGAGGGATACATACATTTACTGTTTTATGTGTTGATTTTATGCATGTCTTGGAAAGAACATGTCACACAAATACAAGTCTTCTCATGTGTTAAGTGGCGATTTGAGACAATGGATTGGAATGTGATGTCTTATTATGTTTCTCACAGTAATATTTTTTGATATGAATCTGATATTTACAAAATTTATACTCGTTCCTTCTTTCTTTCCTTCCGTCCTTCCTTCCTTCCTTCCTTCCTTCCTTCCTTCCTTCCTTCCTTCCTTCCTTCCTTCCTTCCTTCCTTCTTTCTTTCTTTCTTTCTTTCTTTCTTTCTTTCTTTCTTTCTTTCTTTCTTTCTTTCTTTCTGTGTGACGCAGTTTTTCATGTAAATTACTGTCATTTTTACTGGAATATGAGATGTAAGATTTTTCCCCTAATTCAATATCTGAAAAACGGGGGGGTGCCACCTTATAAGCATGCACAGTTTAACACATTTTGTATAGGTACTTTCCATAAAATTGAAGATCATATGTACAGAATAATCTGATATTGGGGTAAATATGGTATCTGAAGTGTACAAATAAGTTATGCTTGACGTGTGTTAGTTCAGTGTTGATTTATGGCATAACAAGTGACTGTTACATATTTTTAATATTGCTGTTATGTAGTGAATTAAAGAGTTGGTAAGGCCTTTACAGAGTACTCAATTATGCGCTTTTGACCATAACTTGTTGTCAGTGCACAACAGTTTCTTAACACCTGATGTGGACATGGGACAAAATTCTTAATTCTAATGCCAGGGACAACGCATGGTTATACATGGCCTTACACTGTAGTCTTCTTTTTTGTGACATTGTGTGGTCTTCTGGATACTTATCAGTGGTTGTGCCAGACCTGCTGCCTTCAGGGTAGAAGATGGAGGGAAAATGTTTCTACAAAATTTTGGTAACCTCCCATGAGCCTACATGGTGTTACACTCTATAAAGATTACAGTTTAAGCCTCAGCACTGTGAAAACATTTACTTGATATGCATGGCTCACTCACATGGTCATGAATAGCGAAATTACATGGTGTTTTGTCAGGAATTGTAACTTTATTATTTTCATAAAGTTAGTTATTTTGCCACCTTCATAAACTTGACACCCTGAAGTCCTTTTTGATAGTCATTCAGTTGGTTTAGGAATTTTCATTATCATCTTTACAGGAATCTGCCAGTAGCCCCTATTCTAACCTGTATGAATCCACCCACTCAACCCCTTGGCTTTGTTTTACGTCTATTTTAATGTTTTCATATTTGTGCCAGATGCCCCATGTGGTCTTGTTCCTTGGCTTTGAGACTACAATTTTGTCTACATGTCTTCCATGCATAAAGCGCGCGCGCGCGCGCCCACACACACACACGCACGCACGCACACACGCACGCACGCGCGCACACGCACACACACACATTCAATCACAAACAGGTTTCTGACCGTTATTTTTCTTCACTTCTAGGTTTGAGCCACGTTTTAGTGGCCGTTCGGATTACCGTTTTCGGGGACCTGCTCAGTCTGTGCTGCAGCCACAGACGCGTGCAAACGATGAACTGCCACCTGCAGATCCCCTGATTCTTGATCTTATAGCACAAGATACAATGCGGACTATTAATATAGATGGTGTGCCTAGGGAAATTCGTTTCTATGGTGATACGGCTGTGGTGATGCTAGCATGGGATGATCCAAGAGAAATTGGTTTCCAGGGTGGTACCCGATTGGTCTCATTTGATGACCAGGAGTCTGTACTCTGTTCATTTGGTGATACATATCGAGAGTGTACTATAGATGGAAGTACCCACAGGTTAGTAACTAACATACTGATTGTTGCTTTTATTAAGGTCAGTGTTGTTTTCCATGTTACCTGTCTGCAGTGTTAAACAGATGTAATATGATCTATTGGAAGAGCTGGAAAGCATATTTTCTTGAATATCAGAAAGTCTAAAATGAAATGCTTAAAAATTAAGAAAGTAACCTTATTGAGAAAATCTTCTAATATGCAAACAATTAGAATCATATACGTGAGGTGTGATGTAATGTGATTAATTTAGCTCTCTAATGATTTCTCCAGTGTGAACAGTCATCATCATTGTCATTGTCAGTTAACATTCCCACCCTGAATGGCAAAGCCTTCTCCATTATTCTGTTTTCTGTATCATTATTCATTCTTTACATTTATCTTTCCTCACTTGGCCTTCTTGTAGTTGTTTAGTCAAAATACTGTGTTTTCATGATTTGAGAGTAATTTTGCAACTTTTTATTGGAATATTAATAACCTTTCAACACTGTAATATATGATGGCACATACATGCTAAGTAGGGTAACATAATCACTGAGGATGATGCAGACTTTGGTGTCAAAATGCATATGACTAGTGAATGGTTATGAGATGTAGGAAGATGCTGGAAGTTCCAATAAATGTGTTTTATCAAAACCATATGGCGTGTAAAGGACTGAGTTTGAAAATAATTCTCCTTCCTTCTTTGCATAACATATTCATAGTACTCTATCTTTAATTGAGCAGCTTTTCCTGTTTACTGTGTCAATTTGTGGATTTATTGTCTGTTATTTGTTTGCTTCCTAATAGTTCACAGAAACACAGTATAAAATTAAAATGTTTCTGTTTCAGCCCATAACTACCATTTGAACTTTTGTGTCCCCTTTATTCCATGTATCAAAGTGTTTCTCTTGTTTTTGTTCTTAATTACATGTATTGCTTTCTGTGTCTTCTTCATCATCATCATCATCATCATCTTCTTCTTCTTCTTCTTCTTCTTCTTCTTCTTCTTCTTCTTCTTCGTTTCTTTCTTTCTTTCTTTCTTTCTTTCTTTCTTTCTTTCTTTCTTTCTTTCTTTCTTTCCTTGCTTGCTTGCTTGCTTGCTTGCTTGCTTGCTTGCTTGCTTGCTTGCTTGCTTACTTACTTACTTACTTACTTACTTACTTACTTACTTACTTACTTACTTACTTAAATCCTTGTTGTATGTGTTGAAGGTGTCTTAATATTTACATTCGCAGGATACGGCTTGGTGCACCAACACGTGAACTTTATATTGATGGCAAGTGGTATGAGTGTTTCTTTGGTGGTCCTCCAGTCACAATTGAAATTGGTGGGAAGATGCATGTTGTGAAGTTGGAGGGTCCACCTCCTCAGGTTAAAATTGGCTTCAGGAAGCAGACGGATCTAGTAGCTGGCAAGATAAATTTAATCATCAATGCCAAGACTATGGTACCTGTGTTCTTAGATGCAAAACCACAGAGGTGAATATTTCGTGCCATGTACTTAAGACAAAAAAGAAATATGGTTTAAAAATTACTGTTTTTTTTTGTATGCATTCAGATTGAAAATTTGTTTCAATTAGGCATCAAGAGGCGCTCTCACAAGTACCTTATATCCTACATAGTAAATGAATAGTTTCATAAGGTGCCTCAAGTCTACATTCTCCTTGGTCAGAAACAGTTTCCAGGTTGTTTAATGTATTTTCATAAAAAGGACCAGGATCTCTTTTGTGGTTATGTACATACTGAGTATTGTCATGATTACTTATGGTTTTATGATCTTAAAATGACAATGTACAATGTACAAGCAGTAGTCTATTCTGTGTGAGCTGAATGAAAAGAAAATTCACATATGTTTATTGCATGCTGCATCTATGTACCAACATCCGAAACACCTTAGATGATTTTCACAGTATTAAAATCCTGTAAGAAAGTATTGGTAATCTGTGATGGTTTCACACATACATACACACACACACCCCTCCATATTATAGTATTATGAAACAAAAATTGCACCTAGAGTAGATGCAATGCAACCTTGTTATATTTGTTTTATTCCATTACCTTATGCGGGTCACATATGAAAATTTCATTGAAACTTGATCAGTTTTTCCCCATGTTCGGAACTAACATTTTGTCAAACGTGTTTCTGAATCTGATGCCTTTTGAAAATTCAGTTCAAATACCTCTTCATATGTTACTTAACTTTCATATGTCCTTCTGTCTCTTCTTTGCCAGTATTCCTTTTCCATCGCTTTTATTGGCCCATCCTGGCATCATTCCTCTCTCCCTTCCTTCCTCCATTCCCTTTGTATTAAAAGAGACAGAAGTGTTTTACTTAATGATACTGTCAATTACTACGATTATGTAGCATGAGTGGTAGATGAATGAAATATGGCAACACCATATAATTTGAAGAATATGAAATCCCCCAGCTGTAAACATGTGGTTTGGTTACTTTTTAATACAGTTAATTTGAAATACAGTTAATTTGTAATTTGAAGCTGCATTAGAGAACTTTGATTATTAAAAGTTGAATAATCCGAAATATTGTAAATGTTGAGTAGTCCAGCAGTCTGGCATTCCTGAGAGTTCGGGGTAAAAATTAGCAGGTGGTGGTGAGTGAGCTTCAAGGGTAGTGAAAAACCTGTGGCAGAATCAGCTGAAGTACAGAACAGAACAGTTAATGTGCAGAAGTTAATCAGCTCACCACCGTCTCAGAAGATCTCAGTCTGCCAATTTCTGTTGTTATAATGGGAAGTGCATGTATTTTCTCCATTGTTTTTGAAGGTGCTAGTTGGGGCATAGGTGTGAAAACAAGAGTGTGACACTGACATTGACAAGGAAATTAGAGGTTTTAGAGGTGCTGCTGATGGTATGGGGCTATCAGAAGTCTGCTATAGCTTGTTATTGGTGGACAGTTTGCTTAAAATTTTTTTAACACTTGGCACCCCTGAAACATTAGTCAATTGATTCTTATTGTAAGAAACCATGAAGTAAGATAAAAGTTTGACAAACCTGAATTATTGTTGCTAGCTTATGTTTTGATGTAAAAATTGTATTAAATTATATATTAGGCATTTCAAAAATAAACATAGTGAGGAGGATTGTCTGATTACTCAATTAAGCAGAAAAACCACAACCTGCAACATAACAGCAGGATGTCAACGAGTCACACAGCAGGTAAATGGGCACTGAGTAAGTTAGATAATTCAAAATTGCATAATTTTAAGCCCAGTTTCTCAGTTCCAAGCACTTTGAAATAACAGTGTTTTACTGTATGCTGACCAAGTATTATATGTTTGTTTCAGGTTTGACATTGAGAATAAACCCCACGTACTTCGTTTTGTTGAAGCTTTGTCTACTGTGTTAATTAATGGACAGCCTATCAAAGTTGAATTTGGTGGACTTCCAAAACCCATTGTTGTTCGTGGCAAGAAGCACTTCATACGTTTCACAGTGCTGCCACGTGGCATAAGGCCAGGGTACATAAGCATTGTTAACATGGAAGGTGGTCGGTTGCCATCACCTCCTCACCTGAAGAATGAAAGCAGTGAGAACATAAGCTTTGGTGGCGAAGATTCCAATGATGCGTCAAGCAAATTCCCTCAAGGACATGATCCTGTGTTGCCTGTCATAGGTAGGTGATTATTGTCTACTAATCTTGGGATTCATTCTCATACCATTCTGAGTATGAAGAGATCTTGGACTTTACCATCAATAATGTACAAACTAAATGGATAAGAGTTCTTGAGAAGGTCACAGTTGCTCAGCTGGGTAAGGGGTTGCCTGCCTGTTAGGAAATGAAAAGCGCAGCACTGTGTTCACAAGACACATGCTACTGTTTCTGAAAGAAGCATTTGAATTTTGAAGCCCTGTGTAATGAATTAGATAAGCAATAACAATGAAGTTAAGAGTGTTGTGAAAAGCTGTTAACTAATATTTTTGCAAAATCATATTTACTAATTATCAAACTATTTTTAACAATGTTCTCATTGTTTTAACTGCTAAAATGTGATATAAGTTGCTGTGCAACACAGCAGCATTTTGTCTCATATATCCTTTGAGGTATATAGTTTTCTATAAATTATAAAATTAATTGTCTCAAAACTTTCTTAAATACAGTGACTTTTGCTTGAGACCAGAGAAGTATACGTATAATACAGTGTTTCCCACCCAACACATTTCAGGACCTATACTGCACATGAGCTATTAAGGTATAAATTAAATGTGTAAAAGTTTTATGCGATAGTGTATCTGGATCCTATGTGTAACTGACTGACTGACTCCATGAAGCAGAATCCTTCATCAGAAGCTAATAAATAGTTCCTCAGCTAGTCAAGAAATTTCCCACATTTTATGGAACCACGAAGTTCATTACCATGTTCAGAAGAGTCTGCCACTTGTCCCTGTCCTGAGCCAAATCAATCCAGTCCAAGCCCCTCCTTCTATTCTGTTTCTTGAAGATCTGTTTTAATATTATCCTTCCATCTATGTGTAGGTCTTCCAAGTGGTCTCTTTCCCTTTGAAAATCATGTACACACCACTCCTCTCTCCCACATAAGCCATATACCATGTCCTTCTCATTCTTGATTTATGCACCTGAGCAGTATTTGGTGAGGAGTACAGACCAGGAAGCTCCTCATTATGCAGCCTCGTGCAGTCCCCTGTTATCCATCTTATGCCCAAATATCTTCATCAGCATGCTGTCCCTGAACACCCTCAGCCTGTGTTCCTTTCTTAGTGTTTCACACCCATATAAAACAGACAAAATTATGGTTCTGTAGAGTGTAATATTTTAATCTTTATATTTCTGGTTAATTTCAGTGATATCAGTGTATAAAAAGCAAATGCAACGTATCGTAAAATTGTTTTATTATTTTGAACTTGTAAATTTATGAAATTACAAAATTGGACCAATGGCTATGAAAATTATTTATATCAAGATTATTGACTTGAGTGTAAAATTGTAATGTAATTTTGGCATAAGCATTTTGATAACAAGAGAAATAAAATGCCACCATCACAACTAGTAAGTGTTAAATCTTTAATTTGGCAACATGTTTGGACCTCAGAGGGTCCTGTTCAGGCCAGTAGTATAAAATACAAAAAATTAATTTTGTACAATTGTATTAAGTTTTTAACTGAGCTCTCAATTTTCCAATTTGATAACGTGCATGTTGCTCTGTCATCAGCTGTATACAAGAAAAGGTTAAAAGGTTAAAATGGTTTAATGACTGTTAAAACATTCTTCAATTGTGTTATTGTATCTTGACATACTAGGTGTTTGAAACCACTTGAAGAAGGAAGCAGTTTGCTTCCAAAATGTAGTGTACTGTTTTGAGTATTTTCTTCACAGTGGAAGAAAGTCCTTATAATTGCTGCTGTTATTACTCTTGTACAACCATTGTCAAAAATCTGTATGTTACAATTAAGATTAATTGCAAATGTACCCTACAGTAATAATCTTTAAATTTCTATGACAGTAATGTAATCAATGTTACGAAATCCAGTATTAAAGTAATTTTTCCCAGTTTTGTCTTTCAAGCCAGGGTGGTTAATCTCAAGAGGTGATTAAGGAACAGTCTACTTTACGTACATTTGTTTTATAAGCTGTCATAATAATGGTACTATACTGTATTTGTGTTCTTCAGGAGGTACTGGCAGTTCAGGCAGTCGAGATGTTAGAGGTCTGAAAAGAACATTTGGTGCAGATAGGGACCACGATTCTTCTCAGGAGACTGAACATGCAAGAAACTCACCAGGACAATTCCATGGGGATAATGCAGTGATGGGAGCTGTTGTGCCTGTCCAGCAACAAAGACAGAGACCACGTAAGTTAATTGTTTCAATGTTCTGTTGGTGTATTGCATATAACATCATATTGTGAAGTTGTTTCATCATACAACTTACACTGTCATTGCACTTTTTCTTTAACATTCAAAAGTACATGATTTCTGCATATTTATTAGCATCAGTAAGTAACCAAAGAAATGAATCATTCTTAAAATAATTACAAAATGTAACATGTTTACTCGTCTTCCAATTGTGGTGTGTGGATAAAATCACAGTTTGAAAAACACCATATTTACTGCCATATTTTGTGTATCAAAATATCATGAATAAGCATGCATTTTTAGAATGGTAAAAGAAATTTCATGTACTCACTGAAAATTTTCATGTGTTAGTCACTCCGTTCATTTTGAGGTGACACGTTCATAGGACACTTCCCATCATTTTGCTTTTAGTTAACCTTTAAATGACATGTGCATTCATATAAGACACCCCTAGAAATTCATATTATGTATTTAGGCAAAAAGGAAATTTGCTGCATGTTTAAGAGATGTTGCATATTCTGTCTTTTTTTCCACAAAATGCCATTTATTTCCTAATTTTATCTTCTTTTGTTTAAATAATATGTTTTTCATAAACCATGTGCTATACTTTAAGTACCAATTTGGTTGTTTAAAGGTTAAAACACATGGCATTTAACAAGCTGTCTGTGCTTCTATCTTATAAGGTAGGAACAAAAATTATGTAACCTACCTTGCTGCTGGGTTAGTGATTTCTCTTCCAGCTGATGACAGAAGCAGAGCCATGATGTGAAACATTATGAACTGAAGCATAATCTTGGAAGGATTCTGTTACGTGTCACCTCAGTGACATACCATTTACAAACCTTAGCCTCTTGTCATACTGCACTTATCATGTATACTAGTGTGCATGACTTGGTATGTAACCTGACTCCAAATTTTCAATTAAAAATTAAGTTTTTGGCTGTATTTGCCGGATAAGACAACTATAAGATGATTTATTAAATTAAATTTATTCAATTCTGGAACACCATTTATGCCATGGATCACATACACATCATGCTGTTGATATCCATGCGAGACTTCTGCTTAGCTCTGGTGCTTGTTTTCACCTTTCAGCTTTTGCAGTTGATACATGCCATCAGGTTCATGCTGACAGCCTTGCAGTCATGTAACTGGCCATGCTATTCCAACACATTATTTTATTTTATTTTTATTCTATTTTATATTAATTGTGTTGTGAATCCCATACATCAAACATGAGTTTCAGTTAAAATAATTATGGTGGGACGTAAGTGATGCATAAATGTTGTTAAATGTGATATAGCATTCAAGGATTCAAGGTTCACACTATTTTTCATAAAAGTCACAGAATTTCTTGACTAATTGAAATTTGGCTGCTCCAGGAGGACTCTGCTGAACATAGTTAGGTTCTAGGAAAATTGTTGTCATCAACATCAGGTGTTTAGTGGGCTTATTTCTCGCGCTTTTCCTTCTCTCTTTGTTAGGTATAATTTTTATATTGTGTCTTGTACACTAAGAATAAATTTTTAAATCATTCTTCTTAGCCCTATTCATATTGCATGGATCAAGTATTGCATGAAAGTTTCCACCATTATATATCCTTCGAAAGCTATGGGCTGGACAGTCAGGGGTTCAAACCACACTGGGGGCAAGATTTTCTGTACCCATTCAGACTGGCCTTGGGGCCCACCCAGTGTCCAGTACAATGGATATTGGGCTTCGTTCCCAGGGGTTAAGTGGTGAGAACAGGGCATTAACAACCCATCCCCATCTAGCGCCAATGTTAAAGAGAGAGTAGAGCTGTACGTCTGCTCCCTGTCCGGACCCTCATGTCCTGTTAGGGGGTGAACTTTATCTGAGAACATAAAAACCTTTTTACAGTGCCTTCCTCTTTCTCATACTTTATTACATCGTCTTGATCCTCTCCTGTTCAATCGTGTGTTTAGTTTCAACTATGGTATAACCTGAAAACATAAGTCTGTAGTTTAACGACATACCACAGGTGTACAAGAACACATTCTTTATTATTAAAAGTTAAAAAAAAACAATATTGTTAAATATTTGCCTTTATTTTCATGTTATAAACAGGTCAGTGTATCATTACAGTAAGTGAACAAATGTATTACATATGCATGCCTCTGATTAGAAACTTGTTCATTTCCTTTCACCAGAATTACCTTAGTGGGCATTTTATTGGAGGGAATAGAAGTTAAGACTCTTTGTAAATGTGTGTTTGAATAAGGGAATATTTATCACTATACTGCTTATTGAATAGAAATTTGTACCTAGAATCACTACTGTCACAAAATGTCACATTAATTTCTTCTGCGTACTAGGTAGTAGTATGGTGAATCATATTCTTTTATTTGTATTTCAGAAGGTCAGCTACCACTGGAAATGTTGACAAGCTTGATGCCAACTGTAATGGCTCCAGCTTCAGGCTTTAGCTACCAAGTGGAACAGGATTCCCAAGATGGTCAGCCTAGGCCCCAGGAATTGCCCCCCCAGGTTCCAGTTCCAGTGCCTGGTATGTACAGGAGCAGTCAACCACCCCATGATACAGCTGTTACTGTGAATCACTCACAGTCCGTGCAGGGGCTTAGCCTCTAACAATTGCAGCCCACTCCTCATGGAAGCCTTCAGTTTCAATTTTCTGACACCCACGTTTCTTTAGATCATTTTCTGCATTGTCAATTCACCTATCCATAGGTCTTCCATACCTTCTCTTGCCACATGGATTTCCCATGCATGGCACCTTCAGCATGCTCCTGTCTTCCATTCTTACTAGGTGTCCAAGCCTTCCCACCCTTCTGCTTTGAATTGCGTGGGCAAGGTGTATTGGTTATATAAGTCACAATGTTTGTCCTGTATCTCCATAATTTTTCTTCATGGGTCTGAAAGTTCTCCTCAGAATTTTTCTTCCATGTAATTAAAATGTTAGTGTGTTGATCTGGAGTGTTTTTGTTTCAGAAGCATCATTACGCAGCACTGGAGCAAGCATCATTCCTTTCCTTCCTACTGAGATAAATGTGGATGAGCTATTTCAGAGGCTAGTGGCAACAGGAATTGTTCCTCAAGCTGAAAAAGCTGATGCAGATAGTAAGAAGGAGGAAGAAGTCAAGTCTATAAAGCCAGTGGATTTCAAGCAATCTGAAACCTTAAAAGTGTAAGCATTTAACAATGAAACATTTTATGCCACTAAACATAGTTAGGATCAGAACCATGGTAGTATAGTGACTGGGCTGTGGGTTTGATGAGTGAGGTTCAAATCCTGGCAGAAGCAAGACATTTTTCTTAAACACAAAAATGTCCAAACTGTTTGGGGGCCCACCTGGCATCTTATATAATGGGTGCTAGGGGCTTTTTCTGCAGGAGTACAGTGGCTGGGGTTTGAGGCTGACCATTCACCTCCATCTAGTGCTGAGGCTAAGAATTAGTAGAGCTATACCTCCACTCCACCTGTATGTCTTCATGACATGTACAGGGATAACTTTACCCCTTAGAAGCAGCTATGATGGTAAGCAACTAAGATGTGTTCCACTTTAACTGTAATAAGCCCCCTGTCCCACCATGGCACTACAGCCCCTATTGGGCCAAGGCCTCCTCGTTATTGAGGCTTCATGGTCACACACATAAAGCCTGAGGGTTCCAGGAGGTTGAGGCTCCAAGATTTCAAGACAGTTGGCACATGATGGTGGTAAGGTTGTCATCCTTACGCACTGGCCACCTTTAACCTCCAGGAAGTATTCCTAGTACTCATTTCTGGACCGTAATAGGCATCGTTTCTTAATTATGCAGTGAAACTCGCTTAAGAAAAACCCGGTTAAGAAAATTTCCCACCTAAGAAGTCAGGATAAAAAAAGCACCAAAATTCTCCCATTTCATTAAAATTACCCTTATGAGAAATTTCCCACTTAAGAAGTAGGATTTTCTTGGAATTTTCAAATTTTGCTTAACAGGGTTTCACTGTATTTTATAGACTGGTCTCACACTACTACCAATACTACTACCACTGCTGTTTCTCATATTGTTACCATTATTCTCTGTACCTTTAGGCGTCAACCTGGTGTGGTGGCACTCCTGTATTCTGGAATTCAGTGTAGCTCTTGTGGTGTTCGTTTCCCTCCAGAACAAACTATGAAGTACAGCCAACACTTAGACTGGCATTTTCGTCAGAACAGACGTGACAGGGACAACACTCGTAAGGCTCAAAGTAGAAAGTGGTATTATGATGTCTCAGACTGGATTCAGTTTGAAGAAATTGAAGACTTGGAGGAAAGAGGTACAGTGTTCTTCACTTATTTAGTAGGTTTATTTGAAGATGAGATAAACATTTTCAGATCATCGGATGAAGTAGGCTTACTGAGGTCAGCTTAGAGTCAGTTTCTTAGCTCCATGCTGCCAGTACACCTTTTTGGTGTGATGTTCATGGGGGAAGTTGTAACACAGCAGGCTAGCCCTGGAAGTTCTTTATCCACATGGTTTTAAAAGTAGGAGTCAATGCATAAAGTTGGAAAATGATATCAGAATATATGATGTGTGGATTCCCAGAATACTGTACAGTGATTCTAAGCAGTAATTTACCAGTTGCAGTTTACTAGTTAATGTTCACAATTAACCTTTATCCTAGTGGGGTGAGTATTTAAATTTTAGTGTTGATTTATGAAAAACTTGAGTACTATTTGAACAGGAAAGGTAAAATTATTAAATAAATGACATTTTGTAGAAAATGAAACAGAGATAATGCAGTATGTCTTCAAAATGTGGTGAATTTCATTGTTGCCAAAATATAGACATTGAATTTCTAGGAGTGTTTTCCTATGTGCATTCGTGTATGCAGAACCAAAGTAAAACTCATTAGAGAGGGGAGAATAAGGTTAGGTGGATAGGCTGTGAAGGTAAAAGGTGGGTCAAACTGGCTCAGAATTATGCCTATTGGAAGTTCACAGGATGAGGTGCTAACATTGTAATTCTTTTTAATTTTTAGCACAAAGCTGGTTTGAAACACAGCAGGCTACAGAAGGAGAAGAGAAGGAGGTTCAGGAAGTTCCTAGTGTTTGTGCAGGAGAGAATCCTGAGGACACATTTTGTGCTGTGTGTCATGATAAGTTTGAACAGTTCTATAATGAAGAAAGGGAGGAGTGGCATCTCCGTGCAGCAATTCGAATAGATGGGAAAACCTATCACCCGCTCTGCTATGATGACTACAAGGTGAGCATTTTCATTATAAATTTCATAGGCTTAATATTGTTGTCCTTAATGCACACAGAAAGTTCAATGCAGTCTGTTGTTATAACCTTTACAGAGTTTATTGTGTTGCCATTAAATGCATACATAAAGGTCTGAGGTGTCTTATTATTTAATGAGAATTAGTCCACAAATAGTAGAATTGTCAGTTTATATTATAATTTGTATATATATATATATATATATATATATATCTGACTTGTTCATAGATATTAAACCTTTCATTTATTCAGAGCCTTTGAAATTGCAAAATATCTTACTGTCTTAAACATTTAATTCTGCTTCTTTCATGCATACAAACTGTGAATAGTGGTGTCATTCGATATGTACTTATGTAATATCAGCATTCATCATCATTTTTCATAGTATTAGTCGTATTTATCCCGTTACATGTCTCAACAGCAATTGAATCTCCTCACTTTTCTGCAGTTTTGTTTCACACATATCTCAGAATTGGCACTTGCAGTAGCATAATTAATAACAAGTTAGGAAGTGCACTTATAGTGTAACAGTTATGACATGTTTGCTCCCTTTTGTTTAATCAAAATCCATGACACTACAGAAAATTTGTGTTGGATGTAAAATGCGTTTCATTTTTGTATCCTACTTTGTATGTTTAAAACACGTGTCTTCTAGCTTAACATTTAACAGACGGTGCTCAAGTTGCATCCAGAAATGCATGTAGGTGTACATGTAAAGTGTTGACTGTCTTGCGCATCAACTTTAACCAAAATCTCAGTGTGTAGGCGAATCAGATTTCACGAAATCCAGCCCTTAAGATGTTACTTGTGAGCAGGTGGATGGGCACATGTGATGAAGGTATTGGGTCAATGTTTGCAACTTTTATTTTTGTACGTGCCAAAATTTGAATATCATATATTCCTCCCACCCAAAATTGTTCACCATTTAAAGCAACTAAATAACATGTATCCAAAAAAAGAGTACTTAAAAGCACTTGCTTATGAACTTCATAAGCATTAACTTGTACTGATCATGTTTTGCATTATTGTGATTATCTGTGTGGTCCAAATAGCCAAGTGTTGCATTCTTTCATCATAATACAAACCAGTGAACTGACATATTGCTGCCAGCCATGTAGAATTGGGAGACTTGGAAATTCTTTTTCAAGGTGATGAAGGTTAAGGCAGTGTAGTTACACAAATGGCTTTATCATCAGAGAATCCTGTAACATATAGGCATCGTTAGGCAGTTTTTGGGTATAGGCACGTCAAAAACAATGCAAAGTGTGCCTGTTACCTTCACTGTGTCTGTGTGCATGTAGCATCAGAGGAACTAGTCACTTGATTTTCATGAAACTTCATATTAGCAAGTTCTGAAATTCCATCACATTCTTGTGGACTACTTGACCCTCAAAGGTGAACGTACCGTGTTCATTCAAAATGTCAGGAACTACTCATCCAGTGACACAATGTCACATCCCAGAAGACATGAATCCTCACATTCTAATTTTGTTTAAAACTGGGCAGCAATAATGGACATGTTACTTGAAGATTTGCGTGTTCTTGCTTTCATCTTGATTGTAACTTACTATTTAGCAGCACAATATTGGTATTTTTGGAACATAAATTGTAAAGAAGAGATAAAACACCTGTTATGCCCAGTGCATGTATTGTGTGTCTTATAGTTTGCAAAACAGTTCTGTTATTTTCATGTTGTGTCATAACTTGATACTGATGATTTTATATATGATTGCTGTACATGTGGTGAGTGTTAGAACTGGCCTGGGATGTGCTATAATTTCACACAGCACACATACATGAGATGCTTCCTCCACATTACTACTCTTTGCAACCAGTTTTGGAACTTGCCTGCTATACTGTACAGTTGACAACAGCTGTTCACTGGGATTTGGAAAATTAAGTACTGTTTTATGTTTTCCACTTGTAGGCCTCACTTGAGGTGTCTATAGAAGAACCAGCTGCTAGTGAAGAAGCCAAAGATAATGAAGCAAAGAAGAAGGCTGATGAAGAAGAGCAAAAGGAAACAGATGATAAGGAGGAGGATGAAGCAGCAGAAGAAAGTAAGGTAGAAACAATGGATACATCAGTTCCAGATGAAATCAAAAAAGAAGAATCAACAGATGGTAAGTTGAAATGCTGTAATATGTATCATGTCTCATTTCAAGTTTATATGAAAGCATACAGCTTAATTTGAGTTTTTTGTGTCCAAAAATGAATATACAACTAAACGAAACTTCAAAAGAAATAGTCATAACCATTCAGTGGACATATTTTGATGCACTGCATGAATTTAATGAACAAGGAAAGAAGCTGGTGGAAATGACGTTTTTAATTCAATGTGTAAGTTATGGGATGAAAGTTTACAGAAGTGAGATCTAAGAACTGAACTTTGTAAGCTGTCCTGACCATTTTACTTTCAGCTGCATAAGGTTTAGGTAGAGTTTGGCATGGTGTTTGAATGTTGAGCTCATAAAAACATATTGAGACCTATTTTTCTGTTACATGGCCAAAACATGTTTCTGTCACAGCCAAAACATGTGGAGGGAGTTGGGATTTGTTACTACAGACTGCCAGTCAGTATTATGCATATCCTTCAGATACCAGCTGCATATGAAAGAGTTTTCTTATATCAAAATGAAAGTGGTGAAACTAATGGAAGTACTGATTTTTCAAAACTTCCTGTACCAATAAATGAATTCATTCGTGAAAATATTCAGTTTTTATTTAACCCATATACTTGTAGCTTTAAAAATATGATAAACACAGTTTAGTTACTGAATTCTGCACTTCTTACATTTAAAGGTGTCATAAAAACCAAAACTGGGAAGCAGAATGTCTGCATTTAAACACGGTCCTCTAAAGGTTAACGTAGTAATTGTATTTATGTTGTAATTATATTTAAACTTATTCCAGAGGAATATTTTGAGAAAACTCCTCTCAGCCATGATTTTGTATTCAGTTTCTGTGATCCCACACCCATTTTGCACATTCCTTAGTTTAATGTTAAAATTCATTGTCCCTTGTATGGAAATTTCACCCCATAATGCGTAGCACATAATTGTGCAAGAGTATTCTTCTGCAGAGCACAGAAAATTTAGCATAATAATTATATAAATCATAAATATATATTCAGTTATCTGTTACATTTTACTATCTTGATTCATATTTGCACCTAATTGAATGTGAAACTTTGTACAAAGTATTGTACTTTTAGTAGTGCTTATATACTTCACTGTCTACGTATTGGTCTTGTGACCCAAAAATCACATTGTTGACCAAGGGAATTAAGTCATGATTTTATAATTGCATCAATATCACTCCATTTGGTGAGAGAATTTTAATCATTGGCATTTCAGGTGAAGTGTGTTAATTGTAATTGTGAGATTACATGAATAAATATAAACAAGATTCTGTCACATTCATAACATTGATTCATAATTACAGGTAGTTCTTGATTTTGCATGGTTAATGTTTTCTTGAAAACTAATATATAAACAAACGTCACATAAAACAGGAAGCATTTTCGAACATAAAATAATTGAAATGTCCAGGTTGGGGCAAGTGTGTTCCTATGTTAGCCTTCCCACCATACCCCCAAATTTAAAATTGTAATACAGACTTAAGTTCAAATGTAATATTCCACAACAGTTTAAAACAGAGGTGTGGTTTCATATAAAAACAAGGTCCCAGGTCAACTGCTTCGCCTTCCCGTTGCACATGGTGGTGTTAACAGCTGGTTGCTGCTCACCCATTTGAGCAACCTTTGAGCTGTGTGCCATATCAGGTTCATCCTCATCTGCTGTGCCAAGAGCAAGATCTGTGTTGTGCAATGTATTTCTCCCACACTCATGTGGAGGAAGTAGTGGAATGCTTGGTTGACACAGTGGAAGGGCAAAGAATTTATAGAAATACACAGCATGGAATATCTCCTCACTACAGTGTCACTGCCCACTGGTATCAGGCTGTTAACAGTGGGAAGTAACTTGCGATGAGATGCCCACACTTGTGTGCAGATGGCAGCAGGTTGTGAGCCTTCTCTACTGCTTCTACAAAGTGGAGTTTTTATCCATAGAGTTGCCAGAATTTATCACATTACATTTAAGAAGGTTTGTTTCAAGGCATGTACATGTAGACTTCTGTCTGTAAATTGACAACACGCCTAAATCGGTCATGTAAATCCCTATTTGCATGCATCAAGACCACATAAATCAAGAACTACATGTAGTTAGGAAGTAACTAGTGACAATGGAAAGTGTACAAGAGGAATTACAGAAAGAATTAAAAAAAAAAGGAAATGTTACTTGCCCTTTGGTTAGCAACAGCAAGCACCACGTGTCCCACATGTGATGGTTACAGAGTTATGCGTATTGACAGTTACGATACTAATGAAAATAATTATTAATGCTGTATGTCTGAGTCTTTTAATACAGCTTTGTTACATGTACCTTGACATTATAATTGTTATTATATAAATATGCATGAAACAAAGTTGTACAAGGGTTGGTCAGAAAATATTACATAATTATATGTGAAAGCGAAGTTGTACCAGTGTCAAGTCACGAGCAAGTTCACTATTAATACTTTTTGGTTATTTTCAGCTCTGTTACAAATGGTTCAGATTTAATTGTGCTGCTGTCCCACTACTTTTCCAAATGATCCCCACAACAGCAACCACAACATTTGGGACATGGGACAAGCCCCCCCCCCCCCCCTCTGAGCCTTCATGGCCTGCTATAGGGTGAAATTTACCTTTACAAACCATGAATCTCAATGTTTAGCGATTTAATAATACCCATAAAAGTGTGTAATGGAACTTTATTATGACATCTGCATGCATCATGATCACTGTGCAATGTTAAAAGTCACTTTGTGGAGAAGTTGTTTATTTATGTCCACCCGCAAGTTACGGCTGAGACTTGCTTCGGGGATTTGGATCAGCTTTGATAAGGAAATGACCTTATCTGTACACAGTATCCCCTTATAATTTGTTCAAAGAACGTAATTTTGATT
>BLKM01000358.1:1494779-1733045 GCA_013340265.1 Coptotermes formosanus
CCCCCCCGTTGATATATGTTATTTTGTCATGACTGTGAGCACTTCAGGATCATCTTTAAATTTGTGGCCACCAAGATTTTGCTTCATCATGATAATCATTCAGTGATGAATTCATGTGATATAATCACAGTCAGTGTAGGTTATATAGTTATTATTAATTAAATTACGTGCCATGTAGGCTTACTTTCTGACTAAAACGTCATATTAAGAGACTGACACATACAGTATTACTGTTGGAATGTAACATGCCTCAGAGATGTTTTATTGCAAGAGTAATTAGTGCTGACAGGTGGAATGTGTTGTCTTACTTGAACAATGGTGTACAGTGTTTTGAAGTTCACACTGACTCCAAGGACATTCTGTGAAAAGGAAGTCTCGTTTCACACCAATATGTCATGAAAAGTGAACAGCACTGAAACGTCTGTTTGAAGCTGTCCTTTGTGGGAATTGTTGGTATTCCTCAACAGCACTTAGTTACTACTGTTGCAGTTGTCATAAATGAATGTCTCTCTTTGAATGAAATTTTAAAGGAATTATCATCAGTGTACTTGAAAGGTACAAAACAGAAGTTGTCATGCATAAACATAAACTGTATGCCTACAATATCTTTTTTCCCACCACATAGTCACGCTGCTGTGAGCATCATCATTCGACATGAACACTGTGTTACACATCCACAGACTCAGCTCAACAATAATGGAATTTGACATTACTAGCTTGAGCATTTATTGTAGATTAACGGTAGTTAAGACAGTAGACATTTCTACCACTTACTCCTGTCCCTGTTAAACTTGGAAAATTCTTACATCTACAGCTATCATGAATGGTGTAGATGTTAATATATTTCTCTCATAATCATTTAACAGTCTTCATTTGCAAGCTTTATGCTGTGACGTACTGTACATGAAAATTCTCCCTCCCAGATTATACCAAAACTGCCACCCCTTATGAAAAGTGGAATTTTTGTCCCATTTAGCCCATGCTTCATTGCAATCGCGAGTACTGTCTGTCTGTAGCACTTTATTTGGGGAGTGTGCCACAATATTATTTTCATAAGTACATTTCATGTTTTTAAATCATATTGGCCAAATGCAATCCATACTTTATATGAAACTGTAAAACAACTATAAAAGGTAAACAGTAAAGTTGTCTCCATGCATGCCGTGAAGGAATATACAGGGATTTGCATGGCTAAAGTCATCCTTAACCTCTGCACCAGGCAGAGGTGAGTGGTCAGTGTGACCCCCAGCTGCTTTACTGCCAGGCAGGGACGCTACAGTACCCACTGAACAGGAGAGCTTGTCCCAGAGCCGACAGTTTGGCAAAGAGACATATCTCTTGGTTATGCCAGGAATTAAACCCCAGATCATTCAACCTATAACCTAGTCACTATACCGAGTTCTGGCTCCACAGGGGAAGAAAATCACTAAACAATACAAAATGTGAACTGTTTTCTGGTCTACAATGTTTATTTTCAGTATTCTTAATATGGGAAATATTTGGTGAAATAAAGGTACCACTGGTGCTTTCTATTCCTTGTAATTAGGTTTGAAATACTGGGTTTGTACCTCTGAGTGTGATGATTGGCAAGACATAACACTACACGAAATGGACTGTGAAAATGTGTATGCACTCTTCCAGTGCAGTTTCACATTGATCTCCAAATGAATGTGTAAGGTTTAAACTAATTTCAAGTACATATGTAGCCACACACAGCCTTCCACAAACTTGTGCAAATTTGGTGTTGACATGATTTTTTTTTTCTAAAAAAAATTTTTTTGCATGAACCAAAAAATTAATGGGCTGAAATCCAAAGCACGAAAGTTAATGGAATTACATATTTGTCAGTGAAAAAGACAAACTGAACGAGTAACAGATATTTGAGCTGTGCCATCATTGTTGGGAACGTAACTGTCACCCAAGTAATTTTCTGTGTTCAAGGTGTGACGCATATTGGCTCAGTGTCCAACAATAAATAGTGTGTCCTCCCAAGATATTTATTCACAAGAAAAATACAGTAGCACCCACCCACGCCATTACAGGTGCTCCCCACCAGTCTGCTTTGCCATCACATACCATAGATGACATAAAACAGACCCACTGTCCTGTGTATTGTATGTCTCTACACGATATACCATTCAACATGTGGGCAAGTAGCAGGTCAGCAAGAACAGCAATATATAAAGTCAGATTCTCCACTCAGGTTCAACTTTTTACTTGTTACGGTTACGTAGGTAATGCATTTTTTCAGGCCTGTATACATGCATGCAGGTATATTTAGTTATTGAACGGTGTGACAATTCACCCTTGTGCAAGACATCTTTTGGCAAGTTAACCCAATGAAGGATGAAAAATGGTGTATAAAATGATAGGTCTGCCAGCAACATTCATGAATATCCGCCTGCTCAGGAAAGCGTGCAATCATTGCCACTCCATCATTTGTGTTATACTTTTACCCTTCCACAGGTGGCCAATTATAGTGCACGTGTGTTAGCAGCTGGAGGTTTTAATGCTTGACATTCTCAACATGCTGTCAGATTAGAGCAGAGTTATTGTTGCTACACCCATTAATTGGGTCCTTCCAATAGAGCTGCACTGTCCACATACTTGTACATTCCTGGCATTTTCCTTTTCAGCTGCGTGAACATACCTTACACTCGCCGCTGTCATCCACCCTTTAAGAAATCCATCAACAATACAATGGACATTTTGCTCATAAAATAGGGTTGTGCTTTGCCAAGAACCATTTTTTGGGGTTTTGCAGGAACAGTGTGGAGTGAAGGACTGTCTGCTTTAAGTTCCCACATATTCAGTTGTTTTTACATTTTCATTTATGTGATAAAAGAGTGATAAAACAAGCAGCCTTTGTAAAACAATAATTCTGAAAATAACACTTACTTCTAGGTGAGGATGTTGTGACCAAAGAAGGAAAGACTGACATTAACGAAGCAGATGATATTGAAGGCCAGCTGAAGGAGGTGAAACTTGAACCTGTGTTGAAGGAGGTAACACTTGAATCTCCACTGGATGAGGAATGCCCAATAAAAGAGGAAACTCAGGAACCTATGGAAGCTGTAAAAATAGAAGAACCTGAAAATGAGGTTAAGACTGAACCACAGGAAAAGGAAACTGAAGAAGGAAATGTGGATGAGGAGATGGAGCACATTGCCCCTGCTGCTGACACAACACATACTGCTGTAGCATGTTCTATTGATGGTAATGTTAAATTTGAGGATTCTCCACAGATCACATCTGGTCCTGTCCCAGGTAAGATTAAAATAAACATCACAAAGTCCCTGACTTCTGCAGCAGCTAAGGAATCCCAAAGTGAAGGAGAGGCAGAAACTGTGACAGCAAACCAAAGTACTGATGATGAGCCTGGCCCAGTACCTGCTGAAGCCAACAGAGAGTCAGGGGAAGAAGGAATAGGTGAAGAAGACGTGGACTCACAGGAACCTCCTCCCCCTGGTGTTGAGCCTGTACAATTAAAACCTCGCCTGGTAGGAAGAAAACTGACAGAATTACCTCCTGTGATGAAAGGAACAGAGCTCTCTGGCTTGTGCTGTATAATGTGAAGTGAGTGTTTGAATTTATGCTGTACACATTTATCATGCCGAAACAGACATATCGACATACAAAGTTACGGGACTGTGTGATTGAATGTGTGGAGATTACAGTAGTGAAGTTTGTGATACAGTTATATAATATATCTCCAGTTGCAACTTAAAAGTGAAAAAATGAAATAAAGAACATAATTGCATTTTTATTTAGAACTTGCGTACTGGTGTGTTTCATTTCTGCATTTGAAAAAGTGTGATTTTTTATTGAACATTTTAGTTGGTAACTGTAAAGGCTCCATTGTATGATGTTTAGCTGTATGGTTTGTATATATTAGTACTTTTTGGAAAAAAAAAAAGTTATTTTGTTACACAAAAATAGTATCCTTTTCCAGTTTCCCATCCCATATTAGATTTAGTTTAGATTAAAATGCTTCAATGATATTGAAACACTAATTTCTTGGTATTTCACTTGTGAAGAATATAAACTTTGCAAATGAGTGAGTGACCACTTAATTTCATGCTTATATATAAATACACCCTAACTGTTCCTTCAGTCCAACACAACACTTCATATGTAATATGTATTTCAAAACCTGAAAATGTTTTGTTTTTGTTTAGTATAGTAAGTAGCAACGTAGATAATAAATAAAGAGCACTGACATGCAAGTCTGTGTTGTAATTTTCATATACAGCCTTTGCTATATCCCTTTCCATTGCCAGTTCAGTCAGTCATAACCATGATTTACCTGAATTTATGCTCAGATAACCAACACCAGAGGGAAATGCAGCACTTCAAATAAAAGACAACACTCACATATCCTTTAATCAGTTACAAAGACATTACACTTGTAAGAGTTACAGTCAATGGACCCCACATTATAATTTGCAGTTGTGAGGCCACCGTGGGAATGGTATTGTATCCTTGATGTTTGGAATGCCCAGGACGATTTGCAAGAACCTTTCAAAACCCATTCCAAAACCAGCAGATGGTACATTGCCATATTTTCGAAGTTCTAAATACCACCCCAAAGTTTCATACAAACCTGCCTTGTGTAATTTCTCTTGCAGAAGTAAGAAATTGTCTTCACGAAGACTGCCCCCACAAAGCTCTCCTACCTGAGGAGCCAGCAGATCAACAGCTGAAACCTAAACAAGTTGCATGTGTACATTCAACAAGTTTTCTGAAGTTCATAAAGTATCTACAGTAACTCTTTAAACTCCCAGCTTATTCAAATCCACAGACTTCAAGTGACAGACTTTGGATGCTTAATTTTAATACACGCATGTTACATAACTACAAAGAAACTGTTTTGCTTAATCCTTTATGCAGCAGTGGTACAGTATGTTACAAACTATAATGCAGGGCTGTGGAGTAGGAGTCGGAGTCAATAAAAATGTACTGACTCCAATCTCGATATAAAATATTAAATAGATACTAGCTACAATAACCATTGGACTTATACTTAAATACAGGTTATAAGTCTAAAAAGTAGCCTGATGATTCACGTGGTGGTGATGAAATGTCTTATGATGCCATTTACCATTTAGTAGGTTTACTGTTATTAATACATAGTGAGCTTTTATGAATGAGGCGGAGTGGGACATTTAAAAATTGAGGAGTCAGGGGTTTTGTGTACAGACTCCACAGCCCCACACATCTCATACATGCTTTACAAAGCCAAAACAAGGGCTTCCTGGAGAGGCTGCATCTGAGACCTTGTATTACAGCCAAGACAACTGAAAGGTTTTTTTCCCTTAAATCCAACATCTGAAAGTTGTCAGGCAATTGCAACTGTTAGTCATCCTGATGTATAACAAAGCCTGGTTTCACATAAGGCTGTAAATGAACAAATATTACTGCACTCTGATGTGACAATCAATGTTGATTTTCAGTATATTCATCCACAATAAAAACTCATTTACACAGGACTGTAAACTGACTTTTCCATATATCTCGTGAAATGTTTCACAGAGTTTTTGAAATTCTACCAAGAATGATGCAGTTCTGATTGTCAGGCACCTAATCCTTAACACAGCCTACATTACAGACATTTATAAAAAGATTTTTTCAAGTATTCCACAAACCATTCCACAGATTCTGCTGAAATTCAATATGTAAGACTTCCACCTTCAGTTGTGCAATTTACATTTTCAGGATTATGGATCTATAAGAAATTCTACTTGATGCAAGATCATAAATGCAAGTTTCCACTAATGGGACATGATGCCACTTCACTGGGTAATGGACTACCACCCTCAGCTCGGTGACATGGCATCGTATCCCAGAACGGAAACCTCAGCCACACCACTGTGAGAACCTGAACCCTTCCATCATAAGTGGACTCTACCATGTTTTGTTTAAATACAACATGGTACTCTTCCACTGGGGTTCCATGGTGGCGCAGTTGGTTGAGGCAAGGCGCAACAAGCCAGAAGGTTGCGGGTTCAATTCCCGAAGGTGTCATCAGAATTTTTCATTCATGTAACCCTTCCAACTACACTATGGCCCTGGAGTTGACTCAGCGTCTAACAAAAATGAGTACCAGGAATACTTCCTTGGGGGGGGGGGGGGGCAGTCCGTAGGGCTTACAAACTTACCACCTTAATGTGCCGACTGTCTGGAAATCTGGGAGCCTCAACCTCCTGGAGCCCTAAGGGCCTATCCAGACCTGTACAGGGATTGCTTTACCTTACTCTTTCACTAAACTGTTAGACAATTCTAAATTTTTGCTACAGTGATTCATAAGCCCAAGTTTGCACAGGGCCATAAATGGTCTTTTTCATGTCCTCTGTAAAACCTGCAATAACTTTTCTCCAACTCTGATGTGGGCAACCTTTTCAGATTTGCATTTCATTGTGCCCATTTTTAAAACTTAATAAACTTGAAGAGTAGCGATTTCTTTATGCTACATTATGGAATACATGCACTGCATTTGAAGTTGCTATGGTCTCATTCTCATCACACAACAATTCCGAAGATGCAGGCAGCATGTTCCTCCAAAACACTCGAATGCACCTACCCACATACATCCCAGAAGATCATAATCCTAATGTTCCATCCAATCTCACATCCTAGGCCTATGGGACTCGAGGTTTTCACAGTGATGCAGATTCATACTGTGATCTTCTGAGTTCTGACACTATTGGGTGGTGGGCAAATACAGACATTTCTGGGGAACATATTTCCTCAAGTTCCATGGCAGAAGCAACTTACAGCAGACTATGTGGTGTCATCAGGTAGATCACAGTATGAATATCTATAGCCTGTATTATACTGAAGTTAAATTACCAGCAACTCTAAATACCTTGGAGTTATCCTGTCGGCTCTGTTTCATGTAGAATGGCTTGATGTCATGAGGCCAGTCTACCACAAAAACAGGGCAATCACCGCAGTGTTTCACAAGATAAAGTTCATGTTCCTTCCCTAGCCCCTGCCCTTTCCTTACTTGTGAAACAAAATTTCCTGAATGCCTATCCAAGATGTCAATAGCCTCATCATAAGTCATAACTTCAAATGGTCTCTCAAAAACAGACAATGCTGAGCGTTCATTTCCATCAGCTAAATGTAGCATTTCTACATCATCAGCACACTTCTCCATCACTTGGCTTGTAACATGTTTTATCAAGCTTTCCATTACTTTCATAAGCTCATCTAGTGTGTCAATAAATGCTGCTTCTGCTTCTATCATGTAGAACTCAGCTAAATGCAGCCGAGAACGGGAGTTCTCCGCACGGAATGTTGGCCCAAATGTGTACACTTTACTCAGGCCTCTGAAAACCAAATCATGTAATGACTTGTTTGTTCATAACGCAACTAAGTCTTCATTACTTACGAAATTAAACCTTATGAGAATGATTACCTAACAACAGCTTCTAAATGCAGTTGTCCTGAAACAGTAAGGTAGGTCCTGGAGTCAAAATATGCTTCCTCTAATGACATTCCATTCTTTGCCATTTCTTTAACCAGGTTTTCACTGTCAGGCTTTACCTGAAAGACCTCCCCTGCTCCTTCACAGTCATTTGATGTCAAGACTGGTGTATGAACATGTATATACCCATTATTACGGAGATATTCATTAATAACATGTGATGCTACATCTCGGACTCTTAGCAAAGCCCCAAACATGTTTGTCCTGGGTCTTAAGTGCAAGAACTGCCGTACATAATCTGGAGGATATGATTTTCTGGGGGCAAATGGATAACCATCTGTAATGGCACATGCACCAACTACAGTTACATCTTCGGCAGCTAACTCCAATTGTCCATTTCTGTTCATCACAAGCGACCCAGCAGCTTCCACTGCGGCACCATATGTCAAACTTTTGGTACACTTTGTTTTAGAAATCAAAACTTGCAGCTTTTTTGAACAGGAACCATCACTTACATCAATAAATACGTTGTCCTTCATCTTTCTCATAGCTCTCACCCAACCCTGGAATAAACCAACGACTTTTTAGACCACTCTGCTTACTATAGTTGAGCTTAAGTTATAACTTTGTATTGAAAAATAAATACTATACAAATACGATGTTATTCAATGCAAACGTCATCCATCATATAACCCTCTGGCCGAAGAGCAAAACCTTATGATACAGGAATTCGGGTCAAGGCTTCAATACTGTGGACCCAACATTTGCAGTGTAATATACTAATATACCAATAACCTTAACTGACAAATGTGATCCAACTGGTTCGGATTCATATATATCTACAATCCTTGTGTTTATATACGCTCCACTTTTGGAACAGAAAGCTCCTTTGCGAAACACATTCGCATTCATGCACCTACACACCAACCACCACGCCATCTTTTACCTTGTCATCACGGATAATATCAAACACAGACAGAGTTACCACGGTGTATCTTGTGATGCGACAACTGAAGGGGGGGATGGCACGTGCAGCTCAACCGGCCAGCTACGGTATTTTGTCGGTAAAGAGGCTAGATATTAGACCTAGGGTCGGTGGTTTGGCGGTGTGTACTTTGATGTCTGCATGTTGTAATTTCAAAACGTTAGTATTGCCCAGGAACTTACTGTTTTAGGTTAAATTAGTGCATGTGAAGTGGTTTAATCAGTATCGCTCACTCATATCAGTCTTCCCGAAATGTTGTTACAAAAACGGTTCACCGACTGGTGGGTAAGCGATCCACACAAATGACTGAGTTAGAAAATAATGCAATTCGGTGTTCAGAGCAGAATTCTGTGAGCCTACTTTCCTGTTGTATATATTTCTAGTTCCACAGACCGATTAACTGCCATTATTTTATTTTGTCGAATATCCTATTACCCATTTCTGAGTATAAATTCAGTATATGTGAAGACTGTTGGATGTAACTTAAAGGTTTCACGTCGCCGCGTTTGTAATATTGAGTTGCAGAAATGCCATACGTATGCATAGGTATAGTTGTGATTTGTCTCCATACTAAATTTTGCGGTAGTTATCAAAAGAAAATCTGTAAGTAAAATTGGATATCAGTCTGGGTATAGTTATGATTTATCTCCATACTAACTTTTGCGGTAGTTGTCAAAAGAAAATCTGTAAATAAAATTGGATATCAGTCTGACACTTGTTACTCATGTCCAGAGAAGAACAACCAGACCTCAAGTTTTGGCTTAAATTAGAGGTCACCATTGGGCCAATTAAAATATGTAGAAGAAATACACAGTGATGTGTTGTATCAAGCAGAGTTTTGATATATGAAGCATGTTCTTATGTGACATTGACTATCTGGTAATTAATTTGTTTTAATATGATATTCAGTGTCTTTTGTGACCTTAACCTTTTTGTGTATGTGATGATGACTTGGATTGTTGCATATCACCAAGATACTGAGCTTTTTGCACCAAAAATTACAATGTTTGAGATTTCTCCATTAAATTCTGAACATCGTGGTTGGGACTTGTTCAGCTATAGGTTTTCATTTTATGTAGCAGTTAATCTTGTTTGAGTATGTTGTTATGGTGTGCAACAGAGACTGATTCTTCAGTACTCAGTTGAATTTTATGGCTGGATGTGGTCTGTAGCTGAGAGGTGTGTGTGTGTTTTTCAGTATTCTGTTGGAGTTGACCATAGACCTCCAGTTTATAGACCACATGTCCAACATTCCAATGAGTTAAATTTTATGTTATTCGTACCATGCGTAGTCTTACAGTTAATACATCAGTATAGGCACTTGATGAAATACGTTTCAAGAGAAGTGTAAAAGTCCTACATGGTTTGGCACTGGGGCACCATCATAGGGGAGTTATTTAGAACAGAGGAGTACAAGCCCAACACACTAATCTAGGTGATGTGTTGGGCTTGTATTCCCTTGTCTTAAATAACTCCCTGATGATGGCACTCCTGTGCCAAAACATGTAGGAGTTTTATACTTGTCTTGAAATGTGTTTAAGTGCACATGTTGGTTGATGTATTAATTGCAATGGCATGTCTGTTATACACCCAACAGAAAATCTGGTAGTGTTGGTTATGAATGAGTGAGTATGAAGCGGTGGTTGAATGGTACAGCAGAAAACTGAAATAAGCGGAGAGAAAAACCTGTCCGAAATGCCACCACAAATCTGACATGGTGTGGCGTAGGACTCAGGCCTCCATGGTGAGAGACTGGCAACTGACTGCCTGATTCATGGCATGACCTGTTATGCCTTAGGAGCTGTGCAGTTTTGTAGAGTGAGATTTTAAATTTGTTGCAATACAACCAAACTATCGCAAGGCAAATGTAGCCAGTTTCATGGAACAACACAAAATTTGTCAATAAATTAGGGGTGTGTTCCTTTGATTTTTAATAATTCTCCTTAGCTGGCTTTATTCTGTTTTATTCTTTATTTGTCATTGCCTCTGTTATTCCCTCCTATATATTTGTTTGGACTTCAGACATACTAGTTATGTTATAGTAAACCAAAACTAAATCCACATGTACTGGATATATTTAGAGACGAAGCAAATTGAGACCATTTTTGGTGCAGTGTAAAAGAATTCAGCTCAAAGATACATAAGCAACAAGAAAAGAAATGTTACAAGCCTAGAATATGAAGGTTATAAATAAAAGAAGGATATATATATATTGGCTTTATGGGCAGTTTGCATGGTCATTTCCACTGATAAGAGGTTGCTTACTTTTGTGCCATGTATTACCCGTATGGAGGCAACTGTCCTTTCCTTAATCTGTTGTCTTTAAAGGAGTTGTTGTTGTTTATAGTGTGATGTTCAGTTATGTGATCAAGCATAGCATTCACAGCTCTTCATTGATATACCAGATATTATCATCTTACAGACTTAGAAATAATAAACAAAATAACCAATAGACTTTCCTTTGTACAAGGAACTAGAGATTACCAATATGTTCTTTAGACATAAAGTTGCACAGAAGTTTATTTGTACATAATGTTAAGGTAGATCTTAAAGTATTAGGGTTGGAGGGTGTGGACTGCATTCAGCTGTCTTAGAATAGGGACCAGTGGTAGGCTGTTGTGAACACAGTGTTGAACATCAGGTTTCCACAAAAAGTGGTGAGTATCTGTATCATCTGAATGACTGTTATCTTCCCAAGAAGGACTCTACTGCATGCAATCAGTCAGGTAGTTTAGTTAGTTAGTTAGTTAGTTAGTTAGTTAGTTAGTTAGTTAGTTAGTTAGTTAGTTAGTTAGTCAGTTAGTTAGTTAGGCCCCTTACACACTGAATATGAGGTGTGGTGGGTCCCAGAGTTGATCTGTTAGTCTGGACACTTTGGAGAAGAGGTTAATCCCTTGCCGCTGCCAGGAATTGAACCACGATTTCTCAGACATCCAGCCTGTATCTCATTATGCCAACTACAGTATCTCAGCTGTCTTGCAAGCATTTGTGAGGCAGCATAGTGAACCAAATTCAGAGTAATACTTAGAAGGTATCTGCCTCCTCTCCAAGAAATTAGAAGTTTTAATACTGTAAGTAAATATTAGAAGTGTTTCATTGACACTGTGGTAATTCTTGCTCACTTCAAATGTGGCAGCTGTGTGGCTGATAATTAGAGATGGCAGTATGTCACACACCTCATGTAAAACTTGTTATTACATTAGTATGGGCAAGAAGGAACTAGTGCACGTCATACATCCGATTAATGATGTGCTGTGCAGTGGAATGCAAATGCATTCCTTTGTATCAAAATCAAACCAACAGTGAATGTACTATAGATGGAGGCGATTGGTTTGCTTCATGTTGTGGCCGAGAAGACCCCAAGGCTATGGTGGTGAAAAATTTTCTTGTGGGTGCTGAAACCCAGTTGTCTGGCTCAAAGCCCAGTACCAGCCACATCCTCTCTGAGAATGTCTTACATGTATATAGAATCCTCTCATTCAGTGTTTTCTGTTTCTCTTGATTTGGTTTTTGGCTGACCAGTCTTTAGTTTTTAGGTGTTCTTTGAAGTTAAAATATAAGGCTCCCGTGGAGAGCATGTCTGCCCATCTGTCTGTGACCTAGAGTGAGCAAATAAACTGTTTATTGGATTTTTATGAAATTTGGTGTAGAAGTTCTTTACATAATGGTGTCAAGCAAGCTTGAGTTTTGTGAAAATTGGCTTCGTGACAGTCATACTTTACTTATGCATGTGACTGTATTTCTACTCATACTTCTCACATTGCTTGAGTAATTTCAGTGAAATTCCATGTAGAAGATTTCCACATAATGCCACTGAGGTATTACAAGTTTCATGAAAATCGGTGTAGTGAAAGCCATACTTAGGACATACAGTGTATGAAATTTTGAATGTATCCTCTACATTTTTCATATTTGCATAGAAGTTGGTACAAGACATGTCCACAACAATTTATTGAGTTATAATGCATTTCGTGAAAATCAACACAGTGAAAGCCATCCTTTTTGTAGAGGCGTGAATGAATTTTTATGCATGCTTTCCACATTTATAACCCAGTTTAGGTGAAATTTGGTGTGATACTGTTGAGCACATGTGAATTACTTGAAAATCAGCAGAAGAAAGGTGCTACTTTTCTTATGGATGTAAATGGAAGTACATTTATGGATGTACTATAAAACTGTATGACATTTGGAAAGTAGAGAACACTTTGGTACACCATGTGTACTACGTCACAGAGTGCAACATTTGCAGTCTTCTTTTACTGTATACAGAAGCAGTTGTGGCCACCATTATTTGATCACTTGATTGTAATTTAATTCATGAAACAGTCACAGTGTGACAATAAATATAGAAAAATTGCCAAGCCAAGAATATTTTTATATATTTTTCCATTCTGTAGATTATAATTCAAGTTCTCTAATATTAACCAACAAATGCACACAATTGTCATAGGTTCACAATAATATTTTTAAAAGCACTGAACTCTTACATGTTTTGGGCCTTCCTGGTCCATCAACAACAACAATTATTGTGCTCCCTGATAATGGATCAGGAAGGTCTGAAACATGTAGGAGTTTAGTGTTTTTAAAAATATTATTGTCAACCTGTGACAATTTGTGTGCATTTGCTGGTTACTATTACACAAAGAATATATATGTATGATCAGCATACCAAACAAGCAATTCCAGTTTTAGTACTGTTTGTTTACAAAAAAGCAAGGCAAAAATGGGTGCTTTTACTAGTAAGTGATAAATTAGACTGTGAGGATGCAGTATGAAGATTCAAGTCTTTTGCAGTGATGCACTGTGTTGTCACGAACTTTTCAGCCAGTGACACACTGTAACATCCAGAGGACATGAATCTTCATGAACACGACACTGAAAACCTTAAATCTTGCGTGTTGAGTATGCTTGGACAGAAAAATTATGATGAATGCTTCTTGACTGGTTTTTGAAAGTGGCCAGGGACTCATGTTGGTAGCAGATTTGGAACAGATTTTGGTGCTGTCTGCTACTGCATGTTGATCTGCATGAAGACATATTTCCATGTTCAATGGAGAAAATGTTTTGAAAGTTCCTTTTTGTAGAAACAAATCTGCATTTGAATTGCCAGTATTGTTGTCTGTTTTATTTCAGATCAACATAATTTTTGTCTTATTACCTCTGTTTTTCTTCATTACATTTTTTGGCTTTTCATTGTTGTCTTCCATTTTGTCACTGTTGCCTGTGAGATATTTTTTGCAGTTTCATGCTTGCCTTTTCTAGAGTTTTACCAACCATATGTATGTAATGCAAGCACATGTAAATGTACAAGAAATGCAGGTACCTATTTCAAGCAGTTGTGGTTACAACTAGGATCCTGAAGCATTAAATCTTGTGAGTTACTGCCGTAGGTTTACTAGTAGGTGTGTTTGTAACATTTCATACTAATTTTATACTTCAGGTTACAGTGATGTGGCAGCTTTCGTTGTCACAGTAAGGGTTAGATGTGACCACATTTTTCTTGTATATTTTCCTCAAAAAAGAAATTTACTGAGAATTTGTACTTCACAAATGATTTTCACCATGAAAATACTAGAAGTTACTACATTGAACGGCTTCTTATGTTACCACCTCGTAAGGTTTCCATATAAAGGCGTTGAGTCGTGCAAGAGTATGATGTTCACAGATGTTTGTATTGATTTTCATGAAAAATTGGTTGATTAATATCTTATTATACTGATGTCACTAGTTGAATCAGGGAGCAGACAACAAATGGACACTGCCTGTTGACAGTCACAGAGGATTCTTTTTCTTCTGGACTTACAAAAATAGGTGGCTCGATAGAAAACATTGAGCCTTCCAACATAAATGTCAATTATCAATTGCATCAGCATTATATAGTTCTTATATAAATGCTTCAACCCTTTGAGCAAGCAGCATTTTTAAAAATAAAGGAACTGGTTTCCTGTGAACACAACAGCTGTAGAGCTGTGTTGAGTGATTTTTCAGCCATGAGAAGGACTCTCATTGAAAATCAACGCACTGGGTCTCGGAATTTGTGTGGCCGCACACTTTGTAATGAGGTGAAGGAGAGTATTTGTTGGTAGTTTCAATAAAATTGTGATGAGCAAGAATATGTACCAATTTTGGTAGAGGTGTTATTTTGTGCAGTAGCACCAAGGAAGTGGCTTCAAAGCATCTTCCTTGTTTAGTACAAAGGCAGTTTGCACCTGCTCCATACACATGGTATTTGTGTATATTTTCTCTGTTAACATTGCAGTATAACTGAGGAATGGGATTGCATATTTTAGTATTTCTCCAACATGTATCATATTATTATTTGTGAGAATTATACTGCTAGAACAAAAATATAGCATACTTTCATCTCTAAACACTCTAAAGAACACGTTTTATGAAAATGATTCAGGTATAAATTGAAGTCTGTGTTGCATCCAGTACTGAAGAACTGAACTTTAACAGAATCTGCTTTTCTCTTCAACCATAACCAGGCATTAAAACTGTGTCACGTAGATGCCTCTACAGATCTCTCAAGAGGTTTATCAACTTCATCATTTCCTGGTGCATCATCCCAGTTTCCTGTTAGATCTTTTGACATGGACAACTTGCTCTTCATATGTCGTGTTAATGGCGGTATATACCCACGTGGAATCAGGAATGTTGATAGGTTGAACAGATCCAAGAACACTTTGTATCGATCACTAGAACAAAAGTGTCACAGTAAAATTCCAGATTTCTGCCTTCACTTTTAGAAGATTGCTTTGTTACTTACTGAAAAGTTAGTTTTATCTGAAAGGCTCTTACCTCAGTGTGGAGCGGAGGTATTGGTAACCTGAAGAGCCGCCTGTTCCAAGTTGTGCTGAACCAATCATACGCTGTACCATGATGACATGATTATCTGAAATGAACTTTGTCATGAAAGGACTGACGGTTGTACTGTTATTAACAGCAGAGCAAGCACACAAAAAGTTCTGGTCAGAAAACTTGATGGAAACTGACCACTTGGGAGAAAAACGTACAGGAAGATAATATTAAAATAGGTCTTGAGAACAGTGAATTAGGTTGTGAACTCGATTGAACAGACTCAGGGCCCAGCTGAGCAGTTAGCTTATGTGGTAGTAATAAACCTTGTTCATGGGGGTTAGTGTCAACTCTTTTGCAGCAAAGGTGGCAGTAATGTAAATCATGTCAGCTGCTTGTTTGCAGGCAACTTCCAGCTTCATGATTACTGCAGTTCTCACATTTATGCAAGGCATTCTAAAAGCCTGTTTCCACAGAAACTGCATTGTAATGAGTTCAATCGTCATGGCATTGTGGCTGTTAAAGTTATGTGGCTTTAAATTAAATAAGGAATTTTCATTATCATTTATACAGCTAAGGAACTAAAAATTACACAATGAAAGATTTAAAGACTATATCCCTTGCTGACAAACCAACATCAGGATCATGGGGATACTTACATCTCCATTTTGTTATAAGAGAGTCAATGTCCATAAGCAGCATGAGTAATTGATGAGGTTGATTAAATCGAGGTTCATCTCGATATAATGTGATCATTATGGCTCCTTGCATTGCCCTATAAGAGAATCGTCTCTCTCCTCGTGATACCAGGGCTGCATGGATGGCTGGATTGAAGATTGAGGCAAATATTTCCTTGCGTTTTTCATAGTCCATGAGTCGATGTTGACGAACAGTTTCATTTACTTCCCGCTAATGGTAAACATATAAACGGAAATTCTCTTTACTCTTATGTTAAAATACTACACTGAGTTTAATGTGTTCCATGTCCGTGCACTATATTATACAAAAAAACTTTAAACACCAACAAATGCACAAAGAGTTTTTTCTCGTCAATTATAACACACTCCTACATGTTTCGACCCTGCTGGGTCATCTTCAGGGAGAAACCTTCCATTGTCGTTACACTATGTTGCACTATACAGTTTAGCAAGAATGTGCTGCACAGTCAACAGCACACACTGAGTGTTTGGAAATGTGACAGTGTTCAAATAGTCGGTGACAACACTGAAATATGACAACTGAATTCATGACAAAATTAAGAGCACGTTAAACTGGGGGTACGCAGGCTACCATTTGGCCCAGAATCTTTTGTCTTCCCATTTTATCTATAAAAGCATAATGACTGAAATATGCATACCTACAATTTTGTCTGTTGTTTTTTGTGGGTATGAAACTTGGTCTTTCACATTCAGGGAAGAACATAGACTGAGTGTTTTCTAGAATAGAGTGCTGAGGAAGATATTTGGGCCTAAGAGGGAGGGTAGAATGGTCAGGAGCTTCACGATTTGCTTTCATCACCACCTTGTTTGTGTGATCAAACCAGGGAGGCTGAGACTGCAGCACATGTTTGCACATGTGGAGGAAAGGAGAAATGCATGCAGGGTTGTGGTGGAAACACCTTAAGGGAAGAGGCCACTTGGAAGACCTAGGCAGTATAGACAGCAGGTTAGTAAAATGGGTCTTACAGAAATAGGATTTGAGGGCACAGACAGTATTGATTTGGTTCAGAATAGCAACAAGTGACAGGCTGTTTGTGAACATGGTAAATTACCTTCAGGTTCCATAAAGTGTGGGTAATTTTTTGACTAGCTGAGGAACTATTAGCTTTTTAGGAAAGACTTTGCTTCATGTATTTACTTAGTATTTAGACAGATAGATGGATGGATAGGTAGATAGATAGATAGATAGATAAATAGATAGATAGATAGACAGACAGACAGATAGTCGGTGAGTCACAGGTTTTGTGTGTGAATGGATGCTGCCTGCATCTTCCAGGTCCAAGAAACCCAAGAAGAGTAAGCTGGATCGAGGCAGCTTGCTCCTCTGAAACGTCCGTAACTCCATATACCAATTTACATGGCATGGTGTTCAAAAGAATTGAGTGTACATCAACACTGTTGTCGGAACCTCAGAATTTCGAACGTTCAGTTTAGATTCTGCGCACCATATTTAAAAAAGAGTCATATGTTGTTTCAAACATGAAACCTGTGATGGATTGACTGACCGCCCCGACCTCCCAATTAACACATAAGTCATGTAGGCGTGCTGTTTTGTCTATGCAAGTCTCAAACATCGACGTGTAGTGGAGCATGGAGTATGTGGTTGAATCCTTACCTCTGCAGCGTTGCGCTGCGTGGCCATGAGTGAGTCAACAGCCTGCTTGTATTTCCCCCAGAAGTTGAAACCATCTGCTTCAAGGCCCGGAGTGCGTTCCAACCACCGCTGTACCAAATGTGCTAATGGAGGTTCGTTTTCAGACTTCTCAATCGCCTCTATTGCTTCGGTGTCATTTCCAAACGCACATGAATACTTCTGATTATATTTCACTCGATGTTCCTGTATGATTCATGTCATTTTGAAACAAATGGAAACATCTGAGAAGTCAACTATATAGAAACAGATTTTGTGAAACAGAACTGAACAATATTAATACCTTTCCTTGAATCGCTGTAGGACCACTAAAGAACGTGTCTGTTAGAAGGTAAGGTAAAGAGGTAAAGTTCAACCTAGTACATGCCATGGCGGCCCAGAGGAGGAGTAGAGGCATTGCTCTACCATTTCTTTAACCTCGGCGCTAGATGGGGTGTGTGGTCATCGCCACGCCTCGGCCGCTTTAATCCCGGGAAAGAGCCACTGTACCCGCTAGGTGGGCACATAAATGAATTATAAGCTAAAACTTTTAATTAAAATCGGTATAAATTTGACATTTTGAACATTTTAATGGCAACGCTTTATAAATGCTGTGGACAGATGACTGTCGTTGTACAAATTTCTATTACCTCTGTTTCACGTGTGCAACTACATATGCATCACCTAAGTCATACTACATTGGTGACCCGTCTGTCTTAAGAAAGTTGTATCCACATTTATAGTTATGAGTGATTAATGCTGAATCTGCATACCGTCTTAGTGTTCTCATTTTTTATTTATTCACATTGTGTTCCGCATAATTATTTACTAATATCTTATCTTAAATGTTAATTGAAGAGGCCGTGGATTAGCGTGTGTATATTATTATCGCAGCCCATCATGTGACGTCACGCGGCTGGTTATTTTATATGCAGTTACCGTAACTGTTTTACATATTTTCGATATGCACAGTAATTTAATGGACGCAAACCCAGCCTCTAACAAGAGCCGTCTGTGAAAAAAATTCTCAGGTCCTTTGTCTTCAGACATTGGTAATGTTATTCCGGGAACATATTTAATATCATTTGGTACCCTGCGTTCCACTGACCTGTTTAACACCTAATTTGTTCTCTAACAATCGAAACTGTAGACTCTGGAAGCCAGATGCTGGACATAAATAATTTCGGAAGTCCATAAAGTCAAGGGGAGTCATTGTTTCTAGGATCATGACTTGATCTACCAGTAACTGGAAGAGAACACACGAATGTGAGTTAAAAGTAGCCTCTTGTAAAACAAATTAAGCACAGTGAAATACTGTATAATTATTACACAATTTACCACCAACTTTATTGTTAGCTTCATCCATTTTGATCAGCCTTTGGGTTATTACACGAACAGATATTGCTTAGAGCCAGTGTAGCTCAGTCGGTATACTGACTAGGCTACGGTCTTAACCGAGGAATTGTGGTTCGGTTCTCGGCAGGAGCAAGAGACTTTTGTCCTCTCCCAAATCTCCCAGACTGGTTGTCGTGCCTACACAGCCTCGTATTCAGTGGGTACCCCGGGGGCAGTCAGTTGTGTGTATACTGTGCAGTTAATTGACGGAAGCAGCCTGTATTGATTGCCTTTGTTCCTGTACTGCGTGTAAGTTATTAGCGTATCAGGCTTTGGCTAATTGTGAATCAGGCTTTCAACTTATTACATCTTTTTCTTTCTTGCGAGATTGAGAGTCTCTCTGTTTTTGTTCCGGCGGCCCCCCACCCGCCAAAGCTTTGACAGCGGTTTAAAAACAAATGGCAGGGAGTCCTTTAAATGGAACAAAGACACCAGTGACCGAATCAGATCAACGTCATCATCTAAATGCCAACCAACCAATCCAGGTTGCAAGTAGCCCAGGAAGAGTGGACTAATTGTACCCTGAAGATGGAGGCAGGAAGTTTCTCCGAGACATCAGTAACTTGGCAGATCCACACAGCATTATAGCTTATAGGGGTTTCGTATTTTTCATCCTTGTTTACAAGTAGTCCATCGTTATTCTCATTTAATCGTAAGTTTTAAGTCTAAAAGTAAAGGTCAAGTTGTCCTTATGCATGCCATGAGGCGTATGGTGGAGTGGAGGCATAGCTAAATCATTATTGACCTTTGCATTAGATGGTGAGTGGTCAGATTGACGCCCCCGGTCGCTTTACATCCTGGCAGAAAGCTTTCATTACCGATTAAACAGGAGGCAGGATCGGCATCAGAGCCGATGTATACGCTTCAGAGAAGAGGAAAGTTTCTTACCCTTATTAGGAATAGAACCACGATTTCTTGTTGGTTTGTAGTTCCAAATCTGTGTCATTTAAATTCGGGCCATTTTGACCTACTTTTATTATCTTATAAGGAAAAATTAGGTCCCGGTTTCAAATCTCAGACAAGAGCTGCTGTTCTGACAAAGTTTTCGTTTCTTCCTTGTGGAAATTCCGGAATTGTGCCTCAAACTGGGCCACGTCGATGCTGTAACCGACCAGCTTCTGATCGATTTGGTCCGGCTTCGATCACCTCAGGGCAAATAGTGGAGCGTCCGGCCAAGTGTGGTGACGTAAATAAACACACAAATATACCCAATTTCCAAACACTTTGCAACTTTATTTCTGTCTCTGTGTTACATTCCTGATTCGTCGAGTGTTCCCCAGCAACTACTTGCTAGCAACTCTTTTTTTTTCCTTCCCTCTTGACCGCCGTCGCACCCAGGCAAAATAATAACACTTGGCCCTTTGTTCGGGACACTCCTCCCACAAACATAGCCCGGCCTCAACTACGGCTTGTGCCGTTACAATGCATTTTAAATTCACTAATCTATGAGATATAAGATAAAAACCAACTTAAATCCGTGAAACGCAACATGTATTTTTCATAGGTACAAAGTGCTACGTGTTTCAACCAATCAGATATCCATCATCGGGCAGTACACGTAACAAGATAAAAAGTAAAATTTGCAGCTGTAAATTTTACTTCTTATCTTCTTATGTGTGCAGCCATTGATGACTATTTGATTAGTCGAAACATGTAGCTGTTTGTACCTATGACGAATACATGTTGTATTTAACGAATTAAAAGTTGATTTTTATCATGGTATCTGAACAACAACGGGCCTGAATCACGTAAGGTAAGTCAAAGAGAATCCTATCGTTCGTCGCTAAGCTGACGGCGTCGTTCAGTGAACCATTAACTTTCAGCAAACTGACATACTTTCAAGAAATATGTAATGTACATCATGTTACTAGAGGACATTTCACCATGGTATTCTGTCATTTGTTACCAGCCATATTACTTGCGTAACGGCTCTGTATACTGGTAACAGCAGCGAACTGAACGTAAGGTTTTAAATGCTTCATAGGACACAAGATTTTTAAATGGCTTGGAACTCATACTGACGTTCCTTTTTAGGAAACTGAGGAATCACTCGATGGATGTGTGTCGGCTGCTTTGGTGAGAGAACGGTGACAGACAGATGGCTGTAACTTGCCTGTTGAGGTTCTGACGGCGGTGAGTATTATGCAGTAAATTCACACGTACTAGAGACCGTCGAATGAACGGACTAACAGGGGGAGTCGGTGGTCCGATAATCCCGATTGTCCGGTACTTCCGAATTATGTGTTTATTTGTGTGTGTGTGTGTGTGTGTGTGTGTGTGTGTGTGTGTGTGTAGCCTAAAAAGTTGCCAAAACCAGTAATACAGTACTGTATATATAATATTTATGCATCCACATAATGCTGTACATAACTGTCCTGTTGGCACTATCACTTTGCAAGCCATCGTTAATTGGAAATTAATAAGTTTCACATAAATATAATAAATCCACGATACAGGTTATGAAAAGAGCAATGCTCAACCACCTCCACGCGAGTGTCAGCAAAGACTGAGGGCGCGTCCGTGTCCGCCACGTAGCGGCCGCTTCGCTAATTGACAGTTAAGACTGCTAATTTCACATACTTACATTGCGGACAAAAATTTCGAAACCAACAAATTTCGTCCGTGATTTCCAAAATCCGTACGTAATAGGTCCCTTAATTCGAGGGTCTATAGTAGTTGATATAAAGTAGCGCTACGCACAGTTTTCAGTACAATATAAACCTCTGCTATAACAAGACTGTCGTGCTGTAGTTTTTGTTTGAAAATCCTTTGCTGAAGCGAAACTTATATGGTTTCGGTTGAAACCAGGAAATCGCAACATGAGACCAAGTGCTAGATCAGGCCTGTCCAAACTGGTTAAAGTTGTGTACCATATTCATATACAGTGGCGCGCAAAGTGATTTTGTGTGTATGTGTAATTAAATAAATGCTGTATATACTTGGGTAGTTAAGCAACTGTACTTATATTGCAACATGATTATAATCTACAAAAGATATGAACATTGAAAAAATTGTTAACAGACTCGAATATTAATTTAATGAGAATCGTTATAGCATATTTCATCAGTCAGAAAGAGTGTGCGTAGGCACGGCCATCTTTATCAAGTCAGTGCTAAACTGCACGTTGATTCTAGCATTGTCCAACTTGAAAACAGATTAAATCAAACAAGCAGTTCCAGTACGCGTAAGCTATATGAATGAAACACTTGTAAATAAAATTTTCAGTGGATATATTCAAGCGTAAAATCGTGTTATGCGTGCTGTCATTCGGTTCGGAATAAACACGCCTTTGCTCTTTAATATGATTAGTGTCATGAACTTCCTTCATCGTCTGGTGTTGTAGAAGTAATAAATATATAAAACTACGTTTCTGGGACAGGATTGGTCCCCTGTCCCCGAAGCTTAGTGTGTTTTAGGCGCCTTTGCAAAATTGCGAAAAGTGACTATTAGCTTCATCAAGTCTGTCCGTCCATCCGTCCGTCCGCCCTTCCGCATGGACCAACTTGGCTTCGCCTGGACGGATTTTCATGAAATTTGATGTTTAAGTATTTTTCTAAAATCTGTCGAGAAAGTTTAAGTTTCATTAAAATCTGAGAAGAATAACGAATACTTTACATGAAAACCAATATACATTTATGATCATAGCTCTCTGAATTCTTCTTAGAATGAGAAATGTTTCAGGCAAAAGTTGTAGAGAAAATCAAAACACACATTTCATACTCAGAAAACTTGTTCAAAAATCGTGCGGTTTATGAGGTAATGTGGCAAAATGTGGTAAAGCCAGACAGGCCACAGATGACAGTATAATACAGCGCATGCCCTTTGCGTGCTGGATAACTAAGGCTACAGACACACACTCAGAATATGTAACATTTATTGCTTTCCCACGGCAACATTGGTTACGCGATCGCGCCTCAGTGTTACGTTGTACGTACATTGCTTGGACAACATAAAATTGCGTGACTTGTCTGTTACTTCTAACCACCACACAGTGCATTAAGCCCATGTGATACACATTTGCTGAATTGGTAGACAAGCCTTTGTAGAATCGACCAACACCGGTGAAGACGTTGATTGGAAAACGCGAATTTATGGACTTCGTAATCGCGGCTGTGTTAAACTTGGTTAAGCATGTCTTGTGCATTTGGTTTACACGCCTCTGATGACTTGTTAATCACATATTTGTAAATCTTGGAGATGCCTTTGATGACTTCATAAATACGCCTTTGCATACTAGGTAGATGTGATTCTGTAGACTTAATTAAACACGGTTTTGATGACTCAGTAAACAACATCTGTAGACTTCATAAATATGTCTGCGGACTCTAAACACACCTGTTTGTCCGTGTATTGTCGCTGCCACATTCTGCACCCAGGCTACATGTTGGCCAAGCCTGTGCCAGACGAACCGTTCTCACTGAGGTTACTGACATGACGTCCCATTGCCCATGACTGCTCTTCTCCAGTTTCACGTATTTTGAATGTTAACATTATATGTTTTATTTCAATTGTTTAAAGTCTCACAGCATTTTATTTTTTAATCTTCTGTCGAAGATAGTGAAGGTTAAGGTGCGTAATTCTTTTTTAGTTGTTTTATCCGGTTATGAACCCTATTCTTTAATATCGAACTAGTAATTTCGCGTAACAAATGCTTCTTTCTTGTTAAAATAACAGTTGGTCAGCTTGTCGAGGGATTTCCTGCCATTAATGGTATCCAGAAGTTCAGTACCCTGTTCGTAAGACACCAGTCCACACACTGATACCCTAACTCTCCTAATATTGTCCTCCCATCTGTCACGATGTGCAACGAGTGGTCTTCTCACTTCAGGTTTTCCTACTAACATTTTGTGTACATTTCTTATTTCTCCCACGTTTCGCCCATCTTAGCCTTCTCACTTTTGTCAATTGATTTGGAGATTTGAAGTACTGTAGTAAACGTCTTGCTTCCCTAGCCATCAGACGTAGTAATTGCGTTTGAAGAGAGGTTAATGTATATGTTCTCCCCCTATTTGACGTCTTAAAAGGTGGGAGTTATTCACGTTTAAGATGCCATTAAAGCCTTTGAGACCTGAAAGTCAGCCAATAGGATCGTATAAACATTAGTTCCTACCTCACAGGAAACACGTTACGTTCAGAATATTCAGGCCTTTTGCGATCTTACGCTGTGTCGGTGGGGTGATACAGTTGGAAACTGTGAGCATATAAAACCAACGACATCCCTAAAGGCTTGAATCTTCAGCAACACCGCTCTGAGAACCTGAATTTGCGAAAAGCGATTTTTAGTTTCGTCATGTCTGTCTGTCCATCCACATGGACCAACTCGGTTCCCACAGAACACATTTTTATGAAATATGACAGGTATTTTTCGAAAATCTGTCAATAAAGTTCAAGTTTCATTAAAATCTGACATGAATAACGGGTATTTTACTAGAAGACCTATGTACATTTATGATCATATCTCGCTGAATTCTTCTTAGAATGAGAAATGTTTCAGACAAAAGTTGTAGAGAAAATCAAAATACACGTTTCATGTTCAATAACTTTTTTTCTGAAACTCGTGCCTTTTATGAGATAATGTGGAAAAATATGGTAGGGCCGGACAGGCCACAGATGGCAATATAATAGGGCGCCTGCGCTTTGCATGCTGGATAACAAAGGCTACAGACACACACTCACAATATGTAATGCTTATTGCCATTCCACGACAAAAATGGTCACGCGAACGCGCCTCACTATTACGGTGTACGTACATCGTCTCTCTCGTTAGAACTAAGGAAAATTGTAAATATAGTAAGCACCGTGTCTTAAAGGGCTGAGTTAACAGCAGTCCAATTACAGAACGTAATTTGTTTGTAGTCATAATTTGTAATAAACGACACTATCACAGACGTTGCACGTGGACAAAGCGTTTCATATTCTACGTAAGAAGAAATTTTGTACACAGGTTTCGTCAGGAAGCCGTGACCCGCATAAGAGGTCTGCACAAGACTAATCTGCTGTCATCGCCATTTTTCGTATGTTGTGATTGGTTCAGATAATCTGTGGATGATGAAAGAAAGCACTGCTATTAGGATACTTCGCTAAGGCAGTTATGCGGTAATGATTACCAAAGATTATGATGATGCAACGGAGGGCATAGGATAAATATGTTATTTTGCGCGCCGAAAATATTGTATGGTTAGATTTTAATACGGCCTACTTGTACATAAGCACAACCACCACCACCACCACCACCACCACCACCACCACGGGGGCCTCGCGCTCATGGGGGATTCGCGCATTTAGTAGTTTTAGTTTTTTAAACCATGTTAAGTGGGTCCCTGTCACCACGGCATGGCGCGTCCTCGGGTTGCGGATGGAGGAACGGCCTCCAGGTATGGAGGCTAGCTGCGAATACATTGAATAAGCAGTCGCGGACAGCCGACAAGGGGTGGTCCTCCAGCTTGGGGGTTGGGCGAGGTGCTAACAACTCCTCACCGTAAAAAATTATGATGTTACGAAACAGCCTACAAAGCCTCGGACCTGGACCGATTCTTTGGTACGACCCCAGCTACGGAAAAAGGATATGAGTTTTGGAACATGGAATGTGAGGAGCATGTATAGGCCAGGGTCACTTATGACAGTGGCCAGGGAATTAGCTAAGTACAAGTTAGATTTAGTGGGTGTACAGGAGGTTAGGTGGGACAAAGAAGGGACTGTAAGAGCCGGGGAGTATACTTTTTTCTATGGCAAAGGGCAGGAAAATCATCAATTGGGAACAGGTTTTTTTGTGCACCAGAGAATGGTATCAGCAATCAAGAGAGTGGAGTTTGTTAGTGCTAGGATGTCATACATAGTGCTGAGAGGCCGCTGGTGTAATATCATTGTTCTGAATGCGCATGCACCAACGGAAGAGAAGGGTGATGATTCAAAGGACAGCTTCTATGAGGAATTAGAAGGGGTTTTTGATCATTTTCCTAAATACCATATGAAAATTCTGTTAGGAGATTTTAATGCAAAAGTGGGGAGAGAGGATATTTTCAAACCGACTATTGGGAATGAGAGTTTACATCAGGATAGCAACGATAATGGTGTTAGAGTAGTAAACTTTGCCACATCAAAGAATCTAGTTGTTAAGAGCACTATGTTTCCGCACCGAAATATTCATAAATACACCTGGACCTCTCCTGATGGGAAGACTCACAATCAGATCGATCACATATTGATAGATAGGAGACGGGATTCCAGTATACTCGATGTGCGATCTTTCAGGGGAGCTGACTGTGATACTGATCACTATCTGGTGGTTGCGAAAGTTAGGGAAAGACTGGCAGTAAGTAAACAAGCAGCACAGAAGTTTGATGTAGAGAGATTTAATCTCAAGAAGCTAAGTGAACTAGAGGCTAGGAAACAGTATCAGCTTAAGATCTCAAACAGGTTTGCAGCTCTGGAAAACTTAAATGTTAGTGAGGACATGAATAGGGCTTGGGAAAACATTAAAGAGAGTATCAAAATCTCGGCTCAAGAGAGTCTAGGTCTACACGAACGGAAGCAGCATAAACCATGGTTTGATGCAGAATGTGCAGAATTTTTAGATAAAAGGAAGCAGGCTAAAATTCAGTGGTTACAGAATCCAAACCAAAATAATGGAGATAATATGCACAACGTAAGACGTGAAGCTAGTAGACATTTCAGGCACAAAAAGAAGGAATATCTGAAAGCTAAAATTAATGAAATTGAAACAAACAGTAAGAACAAGAATATAAGAGACTTGTGTAGGGGTATCAATGAGTTTAAGAGGGGGTACCAGCCTAGAAGTAATGTAGTAAAGGATGAGAAGGGTGACCTGGTTGCAGACTCCCACAGTATTTTGGCTAGGTGGAGAAATCATTTCTCCCAGCTGTTGAATATACACGGGGTTAATGATGTTAGGCAGATTGAAGTACACACAGCAGAGCCACTAGTGCCTGAGCCCAGTGCCTTTGAGGTTGAGATGGCTATTGGAAAACTAAAAAGCCACAAATCACCAGGTATTGATCAGATTCCAGCAGAATTGATTAAAGCAGGGGGTAGGATTATTCGGTCTGAAATCCATAAACTTATTATTTCTATTTGGAATAAGGAGGAATTGCCTGAGGAATGGAAGGAGTCGGTCATTGTGCCTATTTATAAGAAGGGTGATACGACACATTGCAATAACTATCGAGGCATATCACTTTTGTCGACTACGTACAAAGTTCTATCCAACATCCTTTTGTCAAGGTTAACTCCATATGCAGAGGAAATTATTGGGGATCATCAGTGTGGATTTCGACGTAACAGGTCAACCACTGATCATATATTCAGCATTCGTCAAATACTTGAGAAAAAATGGGAATACAATGAGGCAGTTCATCAGCTATTTATAGACTTCAAGAAAGCCTATGATTCAGTTAGGAGGGAGGTCTTGTATAATATTCTCATTGAGTTCGGTATCCCCATGAAACTAGTAAGGTTAATAAAAATGTGCCTAAGTGAAACATATAGCAGAGTTCGGGTAGGCAAACATCTGTCTGACACGTTCCCTATTAAGAATGGCTTGAAACAAGGAGATGCTCTGTCGCCATTGCTTTTCAACTTTGCTTTAGAATATGCCATTAGGAGGGTTCAGGCAAATCAGGAGGGCTTGAAATTGAATGGTACACATCAGCTTCTGGTTTATGCTGATGATGTTAATATATTGGGCGGAAGCGTACATAGCATAAAGAAAAATGCAGAAGATTTAATTATTGCTAGTAAGGAGATTGGTCTAGAAGTAAATGCTGAGAAAACTAAGTACATGGTCATGTCTCGAAATCAGAATGCAGGACACAATCACAACATAAAGATAGATAATAAATCCTTTGAAAGGGTGGAAGAATTCAAATATTTGGGAGCAACCCTAACAAATCGAAACTCCATTCATGAAGAAATTAAGAGCAGATTGAAGTCGGGGAATGCTTGCTATCATTCGGTGCAGAATCTTTTGTCTTCGAGGTTGCTATCCAAAAACACAAAGATTAGGGTATACAGAACTATAATTTTACCTGTTGTTCTGTATGGATGCGAAACTTGGTCTCTCACACTGAGGGAGGAACAAAGACTGAGGGTGTTCGAGAATAGGGTGCTGAGGAGGATATTTGGGCCTAAGAGGGACGAGGTGACAGGGGATTGGAGAAGACTACATAACGAGGAACTTAATGACCTGTACTCATCACCAAATATTATTCGGGTAATCAAATCGAGAAGACTGAGATGGGCGGGGCATGTGGCACGTATGGGGGAGGAGAGAGGTGCATACCGGATTTTGGTGGGGAGACCCGAGGGAAGGCGACCACTTGGGAGACCCAGGCGTAGATGGGAGGATAATATTAAGATGGACATTCGGGAAGTGGGATGGGAGGACATGAACTGGATTGATCTGGCTCAGGACAGGGACAGGTGGCGGGCTCTTGTGAATGCGGTAATGAACCTTCGGGTTCCATAAAATGCGGGGAATTTCTTGACTAGCTGGTAAACTGTTAGCTTCTCAAGAAGGCCTCTGCTCCATGGAGTTAGTTAGTTAGTTAGTTAGTAGTTCTTTAAAAATGATAAAGAATGAGCCATTTTAATTTTTCATCCTAACTTACGATAATATACCAAAACGGTTTTCCTTTATTTGCTCTGCACAATAACTGTTAGGGGCCCACCACAAGGATCGCAGACGCGCCCCGCCTTTGCTAAGTTCAGCACTGACGACGACGCCGACGACGACAACAACAACAACAACAACAACGACACTGCTAAACGCCCTGCTGTACACACTCAAAAACACAGGTCTTAATAGTATAACTTTTTTTCAAACAGGGTACCGCTTTATGCATCTTACATTGGTTCACAAAATATGTTAACAGGCGTGAGATATTTTCATCTCTTCGACCTGTACTGCTGTTGCTTTTTCAGTTTGGTGCTGTCTCGACATTTTTCACACCTATATTTGTTACACACTCTAGTTCTTTTTCAGAATACAGTAGACCCTCCTGTTCGCGGGTTCGCGCATTGCAGTTTCGCTTATTTGCGGAAGAATTACTGTGGCAACCCTCGTGCATCGAGACGCATGGTCCCCGTCATTCGCGGTCGTACATGCTTAGGTGTGCGTTTTGGTACTCGGGAGGCCGCATCTTGTCTCTCTCACACAGTAGACACCTGCTTTAGATATTGTGCTGCACGAAATGTACTTCAGCTGTACTTCTTACAGTTTCTAGAACTAATTGTTATCCTCGTGTGTAAGTATGTGTGGAAAGTGTGGTGTGCGTGGTGCTGCAGTCGGACGCTATTATGATGTGAAAGAAGTGACGATTAGTTAAGAAAAATGAAGATAAGGTCAGGGGAAACCTTAAGGAACGTGCTGCATCAATTGCGAAAAAATTTTGGGGTAATTTTTTGTGATTTCGTGCTCGAAACGGTGGAAAGAGCCTTTTGTGTGCGGCTAGAAGATTGGTACAGAGGCTGCCGTCTCTCCTAAAGAGATGCAGAACAAGTCAGTGCAATCGAAGATTGGAAGTATTCTGCCTGTCCCTCCGCTATGCATTCCACGTCATGCAGTCACCGTCACAACCAGGGCTGTGGAATCGGTAAACAAAAGCTCCGACTCCGACCTCAGTCTAAAATCTTATATAGATATTCCAACTCCACAGCCCCGATAGCTACAGTAACCATTAGACTTATACTTAAATATAGGCTATAAGTCTAAAACGTGGCCGGATAATTTACGTGGTGGTGATGAAGTGTCTTATAGGTTTACCGTTATTAATACATATTGAGCTTTTTGAAGGAGTCGGAGTTGGCATTTTAAAAAGTGAGGGGTCAGAGTCGGGGTTGGAGCGTTTGTGTACCGACTCCACAGCCCTGCTGACAACTTTCAGCCATGAACTGTGACTTAGTTCCAATAAATATCAGCACAGATGTTTTCACGTTTATTAATCCGTAATTTACTCGTACATATTATCTTGTTTCGTCTGTCTTTGATTCCCTAACCCCTTTTACCTGCAACGTCTTAACTTCGCGCTTCGCGGTTTCGCCGTCTGTGGGATTTTTCGAGAACGTAAGCCCCGCAAAGGCCGATTGTTTGCTGTATTTTATTTGCCTGTCATTACTGTTAGGCTTACTTATTATTTACTTAGAAAATATTAATTTGCTAAAATATTTTATCAGCTGTAATGTACATTATATAGGACTAATACTAATGTATTTACACACCCAAAATGACGGACTGACAAATACAGTCCTAATCAAAAGATAGGCAGTGTACCCATAGGGTTACACTGTGGCGCGTTCCCGTAATATTTGTACCTCCTAACAGCCGGATACCATGTCACTCGATTTATGGCGATTTAATGTCGCCGGCAACAGTAAAACATACTTAGGTCTCCATGTGAAGTGCCCGATTTTAACCAAGTGTGAAATTTCGCGACGGATTTTCGTAAAAATGGCCAGTATCAAATTTCACGTAAATGCCTCCAATGGGAGCCGCGCTGATACATGCGGACAGACCGAGGGACGGACGGACGAACAGCCTGATACCATTTCAGCCGAAGAGAGCGCTTTTGTGGCTATTTAATGTTGCCGTCAAGAACAGAACGTGCTTATTAGGTCTTCATGTAAAGTGCCCAACTTTAACCAAATTTGGATTTTCTCGACAGATATTCATGACGGTGCCCAGTATCCGATTTCGCTTAAATATTTCCAATGGGAACCGCGCTGATACTTGCGGACAGACGGACATGACGAAGGAAATAGGCGCTTTTTGCGACTATGCGAACGCTTCTCAAATATTCGTAATGGAAAGAAAAAACAGCGCTGTCTTAGTATACGTTTACTTAAACACGTAACACAGTTGTGCCAATAATATTGGTGTGATGCATTATTTGCGAATACTTTATTAGTCCACAAACTTTCAGTTAATTTTATAGCATTTTCTTTACACCGCTCCGTATTCAGTGTGCACACACACCGCAACCCAGTAGGAAATAAAACTCTGATTGCTGACGACAGCATCACGATTGATATGCTACTGTGCGCATGCGTGAGTCGGCCGACTTTCCTTTCACTTTTTTCGAGATTGTGACTTCGCTCACAAACCAAGCGGTTTATATATTGGGATATACGAGTATACGGGATCTGAATTTAAATAAAGGAAAAACGCAACGAAATGTGAAGAGTAATATCAACTTTTTATGAATGTACACACATACATAACTTCCTGAATGTTACATGATGTGGTTTGTCGAGATTTATTTAATCAGGTCATTTATTAATGTAAGTTCGTCAGCATATTTTTGGTCTAGCATTTTGAGATTGTGTTGTCTAAGTGATGTTTAATAAACACAGTTGATGTTGTGTTTGTCTTATTTCGTGTAGGAATATAGCATGACGGCATGGAGTCTAATGTTGACATGTTGTATTTGTCTGGATCCGTCGATTAACATATATTCGGTAATAACGTAGTTTAATTATCGTCAAAGAAATGCGCAGATGGGTGATTGCGTAATCGAAAGAATGAATGAATAAAATATTCTGACAGCCAGGCAGACGAATGAACAAACGGCAGATCAATAAACGGCATATTAATGTGTGGTGTAATGTGTGTACGTTGTTCGTTACACCACATCCATCCTCACATTGGCACCAATAATGTTATTGAAGCAAGTTTATTGAGATGCGCGTAATAAGGGCTTAGCCTTCACACACCCACTTAACTGCTACATTATCGGAAACAAAAATAGATGGTTTGTACACGCAAATGTCTGTTATGAAATTCTTGGGGTCATAGTTACTCTTGATGCAATGAAGTAAGTAGACTGAACAAGAATATTCGATATCGTATCGTATTTTGTTACGGTTGCTAACCGCACTGCACATTTTTATGAGCAGAATATTCTAGTATCAATAACAACAGAGCAAAACAATTTTTATGGAACAACTATCCTGCATTATTTTTTAGTTTGATTTCATATCAGTGGATGAAGCGTTTATTTGCCTCACCGCATCCGCCCAAAGCCGTTCATTTTATCCAGTATGTACACAAATACACAAAATGAACAGGTAATGTGATTCTTGGGTTTCTCTGTTCTACCACTGTTTTACCTCTGACACTAGTCAGCTAATTGTGATGAAATCACATACTGAAATCACACGTATACAACAAGTTGTGTTGGATAAACTTAATTTTGGTTCATATCGGCTAACAGTAGACTAATCCGTGGTTTACAAGAAGCTCGACTGAAGCGTTATCGAATTTATAAACCACGGTTTTGTCGCCTAAAAATTTTTTACACGGTATAAACTGCGGTTCTCGTCAGTATTTGATAAAGCGCCTTTCGATGTGGTTGTCTGTGGAGTCGGTACACAAAACTTCCGACTCCGACTCCTCGATTTTTAAAACTCCGACTTCTTCATAAAAGCTCAATATGTATTAATAATGGTAAACCTATAAGACATCTCATCGCCACCACATGAATCATCAGGTTAATTTTTTAACTTATAACCTATATTTATGTATAAGTCTAATGGTGACTATACCTATCAGGGCTCTGGAGTTGGAGTATCTGGATAAGATTTTAGACTGAGGTCGGATTCGGAGTCGGTACATTTTTACCGACTCCGACTCCACCTAAAAATTCCTTTCGACTCCGACTCCACAGCCCTGGTCTGTTAACAGAATGTAAGGAAAATATGTGTCACACCCCGTGCATTGTGGTACGTACTGCAGCAGTGAGGCTGTAGGCCCGTATGTAATGAGGTAAATTTCACCCTAGAATAGGCCATGAAGGCCCAGAGGGAGAGTAGAGGTATGGCTCTACTCTTTCTTTGACCTCGGCGCTAGATGATGGCGGGTGATCAATGCCACGATCCCGCTGCTTTACCCCCGGGAAAGAGACCGGCTACCCGTTGTACGGGAAGCTGGGTGGGCCCCGTAACTGGTCTGGACAGGCGCGGAAAATATCCCTCCCCACCGGGTTTCGATCCCCGTACCATCCAGTCCGTAGTGAGTCGCTATACCGACTACGTTTCCCGGCCCTCGGTATGTAATAAACGCCTTTGTTGTATAGACAGCCGCGAAGAATATGGTTTGAAGCTATTTGTACAGCATTTGAGAAACCTTTCTGCTTCTTGGACGTGTTCACAGAGTCGCGAAAAGTGCCCATTAGCTTTGTCATGTCCGTCTGTACGCACGTATCACTGGACGGATTTCTGTGAAACTTCATACTGATGACTTACGAAAATTTGTCGAAAACCCCCAAATTTAGTTAAAATTCGGCAGCAATATCAGGTACTTTACATGTAGATGCTGTTGCCGGCGACATAAATCGCCATAAAAGCCCTCTGGATGAGTGAATTGGTATCAAGCTGTAAGGATAGCCGAGGAGGTATAAACATTAGGCGAACGCTCCACAGTATTTCGTTATAGGCCTACATTGCCTGTCGTATTTGTAACCTACTTCTTTACACGAGGTGCATAAAATGAACATAACAAGGAGTTCATGTTTTGCCTACAGTAGCAAGCATAACGCTGGATATAATCTGCTCTTTATTTATTCGTAGATGCAGTTTTCTTTCTTACGTCCCTTCCGTACATTTGAACTTCGCTACAGTTTCAAAGGATTTTTTTTTGTTTTGTGCTTCATTCTGGTGACGATATATAGCCTACACATATTCTGTCCGTCTAGCTTACTTGCATATTAACCTACTCCATAACACCGTAATACCACTTCTGTATGTTTTATTTGTGCCCTTCTTCATGATTCCGATCAGCGCGCATGCGCTTTGCATGCCGGGTAACTAAGGCTACAGGCACACACTCGGAAAATGAATACAGTTGAACCCGGTTATAACGGCGCCGGTTTATACGACACCTCGTCTATAGCATTAGATATCCTGTGGCACCAGTTAATTGCTCCCCGTTAACCATAACATTGTACGCCTTGGTTATAAAACACTCGTTTATAACGACACAAAATATTCAGTCCCTTTCACGACATTATAACAGTGTTCGAGTGTGCTTACTGCTTCTCCCACGGCAACAGTGGTTATGCGAACGCACCTAAATTTTTCGTTTATACGCACATTGCCTGTCTTGTATAATTTTGAAATTTTACATACATAATACATACATACATAATACATACATACATACATAATACATACATACATACATACATAAATACGTACATACATACATACATAATACATACATACATACATAAATACGTACATACATACATACATACATACATACATACATACATACATACGTACATACATCCATACATACATACATACATACATACATACATGCATACATGCATACATACATACATACGTACATAATACACATACATACATACATACATACATACATACATACATACATACATACATACATACATACATACATACAGGACGTTCCTGCTAAGTGCGGAACCCGCTCATAACTGCACTGCTGCATAGTGACCGATGGCGCCGCCATCTATGCAGAACGCGGGACTACACGCCTTAGAGCGGACGACATAAATAGATGCACAGCGACCGATGACGGCCGTCACACTGCCGTACTTATTTACGCGAAAGAAAGAACTTCCTGTATAAAAGTAAAAATTAAGAAGTCTTGTAACCGGCAGAGATATGTAACCAACTCCAACACAAAATATTGCTTGTTTGTGTTAAGATGTGAATTTAAAAAGTCCAACGTGCTTCGAATTGTTATGAATTGTTATGAATTTAATGTAGACAGCACACCAGGAACTCTTTCATATTCTACTGAGATGTCCCTGAAGATGATGATTTAATCATCGAAGCGTGTCGGACTTTGTAAATTGACATCTTAAAATAAATAAGCAATACTTTGTGTTGGAGTTGGTTACATATATCTGTCATCGTATACCAACACGAAATAGACAATGTTAAAAAATCTTGTAACCGGGTTAAGATAATATTCTCGCGCCAGTCAATTCCTTCGTTCATCAAGCGTTCCATCATTCATGACGGTTGATGAAGTCGTTACAGTGCTGGTTATTAAAGTATTATTTTGTTTAAACATAGCTGAACCCCATCAATTGATGGTGGAGGAGGGATGTTGCATCATCTGACAAAATTTTTCCTTGATAATGCGTGTCGTGAATGGTAACCTTAAGGTTTTCGTTATTCCTTCCTCGTGTGGGAGCAATGTAAGTTGACTCACAGTCGTGGAAAATAATTTGGCAGTAGTAGAATGAAATGTGCCGATCCCAGTGGCCACGCTGTCTAAGGCGTGGGCCTTGGCCCGAGCGCTTGCGGTGATCGTGGGTTCGAATCCCACCGGGGGGCATGGATGTTTGTCTCTTGTGAGTGTTTGTATGTTGTCAGGTAGAGGTCTCTGCGACGAACTGATCACTCGTCCAGAGGAGTCCTACCGAGTGTGGTGTGTCTGAGTGTGATCTAGAAACCTCAAAAGGAGGCGGCCTAGGCCCGATTTGGGCTGTTGCGCCACAAGAAAAAAAAAGAACGAAGTGTTTTATTAATTAGCAGTTTGTGGAATACAGTAAAATATAAACCGATTTTCAGCATTGTGTAAGACAAAATTTGGGGTGGGCGATATATGTCGATACCTTGTGTGATGATGATGATGATAATAATAATAATAATAATAATAATAATAGTCGATAACATCCCACATTATTAAACAAAAAACCGTATTCACCATTAACTGTTGAATAACTCTTCCGTTGCAGCATTTTTGACTGAAGTCAGTTCACCTGACGTTCGAAACATTTACGATATTCGGCCAAGAACAACAATCCGACTAAATACGATCTTGATTTTGCGTGTCACTAAGCCTAATCGGTGATATATCAGCACTTCTTAATCGACGTTTCCTAATGAAAGAGCGGAAAATTTGAGGTTTTTAATGCGCCTTTCGAATTTTTACACTGCACAAACGCAGCTGTATCGTGGCCATGGAAGCTAGGTACACATTAATTGCATCTATCCAGCTGCTCTTACCTGTTCGTGGAAATTCGTAACCGCGGGAACAAAATGTGAAGTGACTTCACTCACATCACTCACACGCCACAAACCAAGCGCAGGGTAGGTGTATTTTGACCCTGTGTTAGGCTTTTATGGCGGAAGTAAACACTAAAATTAGTACGCCAAGCTACATGTTTTTGTGTGGTACATTATTTTTCCGTTGACTTTCATTAACCTTTTAAAGCCTAGCGGTAACCTTACATACCACCAAGTTTAACAGTAAAAAATTCTATATGGTGTTCACATTGCGTTTATGTGTTTTGTACGGATCTCAGAACAAACAGCAACTTTTGCCTTATAAAACATTAAGAGACTGGTTTTTGTAACCGAAGTGGAGAGTGTTTACAGCGCGGTACGCACTGAGTCCTTAAATAAAACAGATACGCTTCGTCTTTAAAGGGTTAAAGATTCGCGAGTTTCATTGGAAAAAAAAAAATCATTGGAAGTTCATATCTGTATTTCTTGTAACGTGCACATGCATTTTAGGGGGTGACATTTCTGAGGAAGGGACTAACGTTATATTTCATTGTACTGGACTGATGGGACCGAAAATTACATTCGACTGATTGACACGCATTTCAAAATGTGGTGTCAAACCGATTTCACAAAACATCTTTCTACCCAGGTACACGAAAATCAAATCTATTCAAAACTCAAGAAGTCGTATTGGTTGTTTGTTACCAAGTTATCAACTCGTGTGCACATTTTTGCGATCCTAATGTTTAGACGAGCACCAGTAATATGGTTCTAATGCTTCTAAATGCAGGTCATGCGGTCTCTTTTTAAGAAGAAATAGTTTTAGAGAGACATATTGGTACTTGGCAAAATAATTTCGTCATTATCACGTCTTCGTAATTGTGTTGGCAAACTGTAGTGCTTTTCTAATCAGAGCTGATAACAAGAATGACGATTCGTTTATGAACGTCGTAGCCGGCCTACAGACCCAGCAAGGGTCGGTCTTTGCAGCGAACCAATCACAGTCGAGCATATACATGAGTGTTTCTTCTGTAATGATTTTGCAGGCAAGGTAATACGTTCATATCTTGTTTACAGATAACCTCCCAACCTCCAGACTTCCGCTGTTCTATTTCTTCCTTGACCCTTTGCAATGACGAAAGGAATTATGCCCATTTGAAGGAACGTGCGTTGCAGAATGCGAAATATTGCGTGTTGTATGTGCAGAGTGGATGTCTTATGAATAAATATCTAAAACAATAGTAGAAGTATAAAAGGTAAAGCAATCCCATTACAGGCCTGCACAGGCCCTTAGGGTTCCAAGAAGGTGAGGCTCCCAGATGTCTAGACAATCGGCACATTAAGGTGGTAAGGTTGTCAGCCCTACGCACTGGCCGCCTTTACGCCCACGAAATATTCCTGGTACTCATTTCTGCTTGCAGCTGAGTCGACCGCCGGGCTATAGTGCGGCCGAAAGGATTATGTCAATGAAAAATTCCAATGATACCATCGGGAATTAGTAGAAATATAAACAAACAAACAAATTAAACAACACATAACTGAACTTTTGTAAATATCTTGAAAATCAAGATATACCACTTACCTTCAAAATTAAGACGATACGATTCATTCGTTTTAAAATTTCCAGGGATTGAGATTCATCTACAACCAGGTCCTGGAAAATAGAGGTACTTTTGAAGGACAGATATTACCTTTTTTTCAGTGGCGCCAACAGCCCAATTCGGGCCTAGGCTGCCTCTTTTGAAGTATCTTTATCGCGCACAGTTAGAACCACACACACGCACACACACACACACACACACACACACACACACACACACACACACACACACACACANCACACACACACACACACACACACACACACACACACACACACACACACACACGGTATGACTCCTTGGAACAAGTGATCAGCTCGTCGCAGAAGCTGCTACCTACACAACACAGAACCTACACAAGAGACGAATATCCATGCCTTCAGCGGGATTCGAACCCGCGATCACAGCAATCGAGCGGCCGCAGATCTAGATCTTAGACGGCTCGGCCACTGGCATCGGCATATTAACATATTAACCACATGGCTAATAAGATGTTTTACTTTCCACGTGTTTGTAGTTGCGAGAGATAGGTCTATAAGTTATGACCTTGGCATTTAAAGTCATGCCACTGGACTGTAATATTTCAATATCTTTCAGCCTGGATAATTACCAGTTCTCCGTTTGTAATACTGCAGTTCGCGATTCGCAGTGGCTTGTAATTGTGTTCTTTACAGCGGCTGGCTTCAGTCGCTTCTTGCTTTGAACTTGTAAATTATTGTTGCTTAGCAATGAGTAGAATTTTAGGATTTTACAGCAATGAAAATTAGATTCTGAATCTGTTCAAATATATGTTCTTTGGTACTGGGAAATTTAGCTTTGATTGTCCTAATCAGATTTGTGGAACCTTTCCTGATTTTTTCCAGTCTTATTGGGAGGTAAATCTTTGGGTTCTACCCTGAAGGTGGAGACATTACTACTGATCTGCCACACTTGCGACGTTGTGTTCCAGGAGACTTCAGTGTAAAGAAATGAGATATTTTCTGTACTTCAAGAATTAAAATACGTTTCAACAAAGTCGGTGGCGGTTTGATACACGTAGTTTGGGATCGTATGACTTAAAAAGCTATATAGGAACAGTTGCCTAGGCGTTACATGGAGAGCATTAGTCAGTTTTACATGCCAGAAAGAAGTCCTCGTTACCAATTGTACAGGAGGCTGTGTGGGCCCCACACCCAATCTGGACGCCGTGACAAAGAAACAGTCTTTGCCTCTGCCGGGAATTGAACCGCGTTCGTGCAGCACACAGCCTAGTCTCTGCACTGCCTGAGCTGACCAGTTTTATCTCGAGTATAGATAAAATTGGCCACGTTTTTATGTCTAGATCAGGCAGTCATTTGAAGAAAATAAAGAATAATAGAGGGTTACACAAATATTCCAAAAATTTAGCTGCCGTCTCAAAATTCTAGGCGCCAGGAGGGTGACATGAAGCAACCTGAGGCCCCACAAATACACCACCGCACAAAATTCAGTCGCCTGAACGGCTTGGCGCCTGGGATTTGTGCAGCCCTGAAATAACACACCGAACAGTTATCCATATCGTTTAATGTCACAGCGTGTGCGTTTATTGCTTTTTGTCACGTGCTTATGGATTTGAGAAGCGTTTTTCGTATTGGCATATTTCTTTAAAGGCATGCGCTGTTTTATTTCTTAGTCTGGTCTATTTCTGAATTGGAATTGGGAAAATCTACTCCTTCGGAATAGTTCACGTCTACTGGGATGTTACGCTTTGTCAACTGGAAAATGTCTTTTCGGATTGCTCGACCATGAAGATGAAGGCGCTGCGCTTGTCCGAAATGCCAGTAACTGTTTACCAGTCGACATGTAATAACATTAAAGGAGACTGGAATCTTCATCAACACCGCTGTGACAACCTGAAATTCCTCATTATGCATTTTCTTTCTGCCACATAAATGACTTTAAATAAATTAATAAATAATACGAAATAAATAAACTATAAGTAAGCGAATAACAAGTTAATCCTAACCCTTTTGCTGACAATTGAAACGTGTGATTTTAAATTCCAGTCTTGTGGGGTAACTGCCGTGACAGCCTTTTTCACTGGTAAGACACGTAACTTGGGGCCTTATCTTGTTTCTTTAAAACTGGGTCTAGTTTTATTACCTTCAGTGATTTGGAAGCTTACATAACAAAAGCATTGTGCCTAGGTTTTCTTAACTCGATTGAGAACTTCAGGCCTACAGTATTCTCACCTCGCTATTGAATTTCGCTCGAACAGAATCCAGTTCAAATATTATCTGCTTGAACCACAGTTCATAGGCTGAAAATGAAGACATAATGATCAGACAATGTTGAATGCATTTGAACAAGTGATACTGAGTTTTGTTAGTGTGGTTTGTGAGCGTGACGTACAATTGTAATCCATATTGTTAGGCCTTCGTGACAGTTATTAGTCTTTGTTTTATTTTGTTTTTTCGCTTAACAGTGCATGGTATATCTTGTCCATGAGCACGTAACAAATCGTGTATGTAAGGACTGTCGTTGTCGTCCTTGTCGTCGTCGTCGTCGTCCTTGTCGTCGTCGTCGTCGTCATCCTTGTCGTCGTCGTCGTCGTCGTCGTCGTCGTCGTCGTTGTTGTTGTTGTTGTTGTTGTTGTTGGTGTTGTTGTTGTTGATATATTTAGAGAAGGGTTTGTGTTCTCGTAAACACATTTCATGTCAGTATGGTATTGTATAGGGAATGATACACATTGACAACTTTATGGAATAAAGTAAGTACATTTTTTCTGTCCTCGCCATTGAAGGCATATAGCGGGAGCAGAGGTCGCCTCTAGGTGGAGGGCAGTGGTTATCTTCACGATCCGCCCGCTTTACCGCAGGAAAGAACCCGGGTACCCATTCAATAGGAGGCTAGATGGGACCCGGGGCTGGTCTGGACGTTTTGGAGAAGAGAAAAATCTCTTGCCTGTACCGGGATTCGAACACCGGAGAGTCCAGGCCGCAGCTCGCTAACGGCTTTATGAAATGCAGACGAGAACGCTTTTTCTGTCGCATTCTTCCAGTTCTAGCAGTCTTCTGCTACTCTGCTTGCCGGACATTCACCACTGATTACAGTCGTCACGCCCTTTGCACCTGATAAGACTGTCCCTCAGTTTCTGACTGCTGATGTAGGCCTTCGTACCCCCCCCCCCCCAGACAAATATCGAGCAAATACGAATTTCTGTCCATTCTTTGCGTCTAGCCGTTCATAGCAATTGGTCTAACCACACTGTGGCAGCCTGGTCAATAGTGCCCAACGAAATTGTGATCAAAGTACGCGGTCGGTCGGACATTACCGTATGTTATAACGGGTATTCAGATTACAACGTTTGGGGGGAGTACTTTTTTGGGGGGGGGCAGTGTGCCGTTGTCGAAGACATTAAAAATTTGAACTTAAGCTTGAACTGCTACCGAAATAGGCAGCGATCCGTGCAGATGTCTTTCAGTTGCTGGCAATCGCCTTCACGTCGGGACGCTGACTTGTATTCTACGTAGGCCTACGTATTCAGTTGTATTGAATTGTATGTCAAACGAATTATCTCTACTAACATTTCTGCAGAATTTAAACATTAGAACAAGTAATTTCGTATTTAGTGTAGCGTGTTGTATTTCACACGTGGGCATAACCTATTACGTTTTCAGGAAGGCGTATCCCGTGTCAAATATTCTAGGAGGTCTTATGCCTCATGTCTTTTCCACAGTCTCCGCCGCGTATGGATTAGGATGATTCAACTGTTGGTGTTAATTTGGTGACTAGTCACCAGGACATAGAATATCTTCAGGATGCAAATGGAGAAGACGGTCTCGGCGTACGTCGAATGTGCAGGCACGGATAGCCGACAGCGGACCGAATGTGCAGGCACGGATAGCCGACAGCGGACCGAATGTGCAGGCACGGATAGCCGACAGCGGACCGAATGTGCAGGCACGGATAGCCGACAGCGGGCCAAATGTGCAGGCACGGATAGCCGACAGCGGACCGAATGTGCAGGCACGGATAGCCGACAGCGGGCCAAATGTGCAGACATGGATAGCTGACAGCGGGTGGTTCTGTGGATTTGGAGATTAGTGTAAAGGCGACAACCTTCTGCTGCAATTATTTGGAAACAGCGTTTTACTGTTAAAGCTTCATACCAAATTTCTGCATTCGTTTCTTATTTCTCCACACACTTTCGTAAATCTGAAATAACACAAGGCCTTATACGTTCCGGTTATCATATCTTCGACAGTTTAAGTAGTGAGGTGACGTCACACGAGTGTCACAGAGTTAGGGAATGATTTTACGCAAGGCACTGATGATAACTGTGTTCATTCTGAAAAATTAAACTGTTCTTTGGCCTTGCGTACTTGAAGTGTCTGTAGCTCTTCCGATTATTCAGCATCGTTAAATACGTAGAGAAATAATAAAGTTACAACATACAGGTACATGAATATATTAATTCATTATCCTAGGTGATACGAAGCAATATATTTTTGCCATTAACAGTATAGTTCCCCCCCTTGCTTCCGCTTAACCTTCCGAGGGAGTTTTGCGTAACTAACCCTTCTTTCCCTGACTTCTGGCGCCGCAGAAAGGGTAACCGGGCGGTACGTACCTTGGTGAGTTATAATGAATAGATGCTCGTCATGTACAGGTTGGTTAGCCCTTGCACTGAGCATGCGCTGTGCGTTCAGAATCTTCTCCAGTTGCAGGTATTCTCCATAGAGCATCCCACTTTGGGTGTCAAGCTGATCTTCGTCTTGGGCAGAATCCACCCTAGAGAAACACAGGGCTGTTGTTACGTTTCATTCACTGTATCAAGCGCGCACCCAGAATTTTCAATGGGGACGGGGGTGACCAAATGCATTTACATACATACGAATATAACTGCATGTTCCATGACTCAATCACAGTGTCCTGTCTTCTTGTATTTTTAAATGTTATTAATTTATTTTTCAAAATTCTAATATACTAGTCATCAGCCGATTTCAGTGGCTGATTTCGGCTGAAAGGTAAATCAGGTAAAACTTTTGATATCATAATATCTACAGAATATGTGTTTTGTAAATTTCGGTTTTGGGGAGTTTGGGGGGCTGCATCTCGGCAGCCCCCCCCCCCTTGGGTGCGCCCATGCACTGTATGTATGATAAATATAAAGCGTAGTTCATAACGAGTCGATGGTGGTAGCACTTAGGGGTTGAGATAATCGGAAAATTGTTTATTGCAAGTATTTACCACCTGTTGTCCAAATGACATGAAAACACTTCAGGTAGCGTATGTAACTACTATAGACCTTCTTATGAACGGACTAACAAGGGGAGTGGATGGTCCGATAATGCCGATTGTTCGGTACTTTCCAATTATATGTACTGTGTATGTGTGTGTGTGTGTGTATATATATATATATATCACCCCTTTTTTTATAAAAAGGGGCTAAGTGCCACCGTGAGCTAATTTGAGTTATGTATAGCGAATCATTCAACTAATGGTTCTGTGTGACATGTAAGAAGATGGCAGCTGCATCTTCAAGAATAACCAAGACAGGTGGGGGACATCATATGTCTCAAAGCATCTGTAATATGTGAAACGGAGACACCTTCTTGCTTCTCCTGTAAAATTGATGTTTCGTGGGTTGTTCCCTTTTTACAAAACGAGGCTGATATGCAGTATATGTCGCAAAAATAGTAAGACAGCACTGCATGAATGACACCAGTGCTTACACATTATACACCAATATAACTGGCCGTATAATGAACATAGATAAGTGACAATTAAGGATAAAGCCTGTGTCAGTATTGCTGCATGTTAGAAGAAAGTAAAAAAATAGAAAAAAAATAATACTAATTCTTTGTCAGAAGAGCTGTGAAGTTCCATTGTTTGACTTGTAAACGTAGACTGACTTGTAAACGTAGACTGACTTGTAAACGTAGACTGACTTGTAAATGCAGGCTGACTTGTAAATGTAGACTGATTTGTAAACGCAGACTGACTTGTAAACGTAGACGGACTTGTTAACGCAGACTGACTTGTAAATGTAGACTGACTTGTAAACGTAGACTAACTTGTAAATGTAGACTGACTTGTAAATGTAGACTGAGTTGGAGATATTCCCATTGCGGACCAAAATTTTGGAACCAACAGATTCTGTCCGTTATATGCGAAGGGTCTACAGTATCCGCTTACTGTATGAAGTGATATTAGTACGAAGTGTGTAAAATGAACGTATGGTGAAGAGATTATGTCCGTCTGTTATTTGCCCATACGTTTAAGTTTCAAAGCTACCGAACGGATTCCAATTACATTTTGTGTTGCGGGACTTGTTATAAGTTGTCGAGTGAAGTGTTTATGTCTACGCCACATCAAGCCCAAATCAAACCTCATCGATAGTCTTGACCAAACAGATCTATAGATATTGTGACTAAACTGTGGGCAGTTTTCATTGAGTTTAAAACAATTTCTAGTAATTCATAGTGCCTGCTTTAGATGTTTTTGTAGGCTGTATATGGTTATGCTGTCAAGAACTGTATAGTAAAGTTTTCCAATTTCGGTGATGCAGTTTTGTGCATCGCTTCCCACTAGCACTGTTTCCGATAACACTAAAATTGAAAGGAAAGGAGTTCCTACACCGTAAGTTAAAATACAAGCATCACTTTTCAAAAAACACTTGGACTGATATCGATGTTGTATCAACTTTGGATCAAAAGATGAAAGGTACTTTGTGAAGTGATTTACATAATACCTCCGATCGTCTTTTTTATTCTCTTGTATATAGTCTCATTTTACATTCTTTTATTGTATTCCACTCATTTCAAACCCCCGTAAAAGAGCAACTAACTCCATGGACCAGAGTCCTTCCTGAGAAAGCTAAGAGGTCCTCAGCTAGTCAAGAAATTCCCGGCATTTTACGAGTATGTAACCCGAAGTTTCGTTACCGCATTCACAAGAGCCCGCCACCTGTCTGTGTTCTGAGCCAGATCAATCCAGCCTTCCCATCCCACGTCTTGAAGATCCAGTTTAATATTATCCTCCCATCTACGCGTAGGAATGAAAGAGCAACAATTAATTATATGATTGTATAGAGTCTTCCTCAGTGTGTGAAGATGGCCTAATTTAGGTCGAAACATGTTCAATTAGACTCTCTTTTCTAATAAAGATGGCAAAATGTGGTACAGCCAGACAGCCCACAGATGGCAATACAATACGGCGCATGCGCTTTGCATGCTGGGTAACTAAGGCTACAGTCGTATGCTCAGAATATGTAATACTCATTGCTTTTCCCACGGCAACAATGGTTACGCGAACGCGCCCCTATATTACGTTATACGTTTGCCTGTCTTGTTCATGATGTTGTTTCCAGTTAGAAATGCCGTATGAAGATGGGTTCGGTTCTAAATTGATGCGGAATTGTGGGTATTTGCCGTTCAAGAATGGTAAGTGTTTAAGTTGGCTTCAGTACTGTATGAATATGCCCACACCTGCATGTGCCTGTGCACCAAAGCAGCATATCAAATACCCATAACGTTCTGTTCTGCCAACTTCTGCAGACCCCAAATTCCCTATATTTCCGTGTGTGGAGGTGCGTGAAAAAATGGTGTATAAAGTGAAGCAGACACAACAGGTGGATCTGTCGAATTTTAGGTGGTACAAGTTGCGTAAATAACAAGTTCCTAATGTCGGTTAACATTCAGTAAGAAAATAGTTAATTGTATACAAGTGGAAAGTAACTTTAAATGTAAAATGAATTGGGCGTAAAACGAAAATATCATGTTCATCGAAACAACTTAGTTACATGTAAATTATTCTTGAACTTCACATACCCTTAGGAACGTATTTCTTTTGAGAATATGATGCATATTTATGTGGCGTGTATGTTTGGAAATTATATGCATGTATGTATTTTATCATAGACCCCACTTCGCAGGTAGAACATTTTGTCAAAATCCGTTCAGAAGTTTGGGAACTTAAGCATGGCAAAGGAGAGAGCCGCCATTCCGATTACCTGTTCATTGGATTCACAGTGTGTAAAGGCCCAACGTACTGCCACACGCGGTCTTGAGATAGTACTGCTGCTGCTGCTGCTGATATCACGGTACCTCGTAAAACTGTTTTGCGTACGTTATTGACATTTTACACCACTTGGGAGACCCAGGCGTAGATGGGAGGAAAATATTAAAATGGATCTTGAAGTGGGATTGGGGAGGGGGCATGGACTGGATTGAGCTGGCTCAGGATAGGGACAGGTGGCAGGGTGTTGTGAATGCGGTAATGAACCTCCGGGTTCCATAAAATACGGGGAATTTCTTGACTAGCTGAGAAACTGTCAGCTTCTCAAGAGGGCCTCTGCTGCATGTAGTTAGTTATTGATTGTTACTGCTTGGTTTACTTAACCTGAATAAAACTGTATACAGCATAGCTTACCCGTTGCTGAAAACACAGGAACTCATCTTTGACACAGTTGTAATTTGGCCGATGTGTAATTACTGGCCAATCGTTCAGTGGCGAGACGTCCGTCCGTCCGTCCGTCTCTATGAGCGGCTGAGGCAATAATAAACGCGCTACTCGCGGGGCGGATTGCTCCACTTCCATTACATGTGCTACTGTAAAGGAAGTATGCATCATTACCAGTACTGGCGCTAGTATCGGCTTGCGACCGCATTGTTTTATTTTTTTTTCTTAATCCATTCATGTGTAACATGTTACGCTGTATCAAGGGCAATGCCTTAACGAAAATACACCGATCGATTGCCGTTCTTATCGAGTTTCATTGGATCTTCATCGGTCATACTTGTCATCTCATTTTTCCTGATGTTTTTTTCTTCACAAAGTGCATAAAAAGTGAAGTCATGTTATGCAGGTATATCTTTCGGTCAATGTTTCCTTTAAGTTGCGCGGGTGCGCGGCCGCGCAGTAACTGAAATGCTACCGCGCACACTAAATTGTTGCCGCGCAGCAGGAATTCTTCAATTTGCGTTGCAAATATTCTCATTATGTATAGTACAAACAAACCTTTAAATTGCCGAGCATTTGTCAGGTCGTCTACAGATTTTTCTACTCAGAGCAGTAGAAGGTCCGCGCAGCTGTAAAAAAAAAATTAGGGGGAACGTTGCTTTTGGTTCAACCGTCAGTACACACGTATGTTTAATCTGTCAGACCACGTACCGGATTTCAGTTCAAGTTTGTATGAAGGTTTAACGTAAGTTGGGTTTGCGCCGTTGCATTGTAAACTTTCTTCTACATGATACGAAACTATGCCTTATAACTTCTGTGGTAATTATAAGAAAGGATTTTAAAAGGAGGAAGGGGGTACCGAAATGAAGTAAATGATCTGATTTAAGGTGTATAACATTTTTACACCTCGATTAAGCGGTTTGTATTTCTAAAGAGCCTGATTATCTAGACGTAACAAGAGTGTCTGTGCTGCGACAGAATATAAAACCAGTTTCTGTAACCTTTACAGAATGCATACCGATGTGAGATTAGCAAATTATGTACAATAAAAAGCCGTCTTCACAACTTCAATATAAATTTATTATTTATGATATATAAGGCAACATGTTTCGACCACCAAGGTGTACATAGTTTTTGTAACAGTCTAATGATTCATATTATAATGGGAAACATAGCTTTTCTTGGGGTTTATTTTACGACACTGGCGGAATTGCGGGCCATGTAGCGTCCAATGGCTGAATGGTTTATGACTTTGAAATTGAAAAAAATTTAGCAGGGAGCTTTCGCGGCGTAATCGAGCCGCTGTCTCGTAGGTTGACCGTACGGATTGAGGAAAACCACGAATATCCCTTAGTCAGGATAGTGATGACACAGCCGATATTAGAACGAGGCATTTCACAAGCACAGATACAGGATGTTACCACCACTCCGACCCAGCAACATTCTTGATGTTCGATTTCCGTTATAGCTAACAGTTTCCTTATATGAATCGCACAATAAGCAGGGATTATTTTCGTAAACAGCATTAACCCACTGATCTTTATGAATGAGACTCTGATTGTTTCCTGTAAGGCAGTAACCGAATCTTTAAATACTTGTAGATTAATTTTCGTCTTCAGAGGATTAGAACAAACAAATTAATAGGGACTGCCACGGTCATTTCCACGTAGAGCCATCCGGCTATCGACAAAAGATAATGGACTCGCTCTGACGCTATGGGGCGTAACTCTTACTAATGAACTGTGTGATGGATGAGTTACAATGCGTCATTGTTTATCGTCATTAATGTTTTATTGATGTGTTCATTAAGGACTGTTTTCTGGCTGATGACGTTCGCTGCATTGCCTTGCTATTAGACGAAATAAGACTTTTTGTTTATTTATTTTTAGCAAATTTATTGATGCTCTTAGTAACGCAGGAAGTAATATATTGTCCTATATTTGAATTATATATTGCTTTTGGTGTGTCGGTTAAAACTTCCAGATGATAGTTGCATTCCTATCAATATTATCACTAAATGAACCATATATATATGTAAGATACCGTGACTACTGTATCCAACCCACTCCCTTCCTGTAATGCAGAATGAGAGGATTGCACTCAGTTGGAATGAACGCGGAATGAACCGATGGTGACGCAGTTGAAGGTAATACCCCTTAATTGTCCTGAAGCGACAAAATAAAATCACGAATAGCATCAGTAAGCATAATTGTTATCCAGGCCGGGATTCGAACTGGGCATCTTTAACCTGCTTGGCGAATAAGAGTGTAGAAGTATGTAACGCCGTGGAACAGAGTCCTTCTTGAGAAGCTAACAGTGCCTCAGCTACTCAAGAAATTCCCCTCATTTTATGGAACCCGAAGGTTCATTACCGCATTTACAAGACCCCGCCACCTGTCCCTATCCTGAGCCAGCTTAATCCAGTCCATGCCCTGCCATCGCACTTCTTGAAGGGTAAAAGTATGTTTCACGGTGAATTTCTTTATATATTCATTGCTACTTCTTGTCCCTTATGTTCATTTGTGACAGCAGTGCCTGTAGTTTATAGGGCCGTAAAATGTGTCAGACGGCCTGTGTCTTATAAATACGATCCGACAGTTGTTCATAAAACTGGAATGTCAAATTTCACGAAAATCGTTTGAGCAGGTATCGGATGATTTACGCACACAGATGGACGGGCGTCACTGTGAGAAAACCTGAACTCTATCACGACAAAATTGTTTCGAAATTAGAACGTCAGTGTATGCTGAAGAAATGTACTAATTGGTCTTCATATAGAACATCCCCGTTGGTGTATTAATCGCAACTTTATGTTTATTTAAGTGTTCAGTCTTACAGAACCAGATATAACGTGTATAATATAGCTTGTTGTGTGTGATTGATGATTTAAATAAAGGTGCACTTGTTACTAATTGGTGTCTTAATAAATTATGCATTAATTATTTCAGATTAAAATTACAGCCTTTGTAAATTTAATCTTGCTGAAGAGGCCTGCGTGATAACAGACTGGGATATTCTGTAGGAAAATGAAATGCAATATGGCTCAGCAGTATTGTAACTGCATAGAGCAGTGTCCTTGACAGGCTAGTACTTGCTTCATTGGTTAAAAAAATCCCCTGCCATTTGTAGAGCCCAAAGATATATTATCATGTTCGCAGTAACCCGCCACAGTTTCCCATCCCGAGGCAGCTGAATCAGGTCGAAAACCTCTATTTTAATATTACCCCCCTCCATACGCTTACGTCTTCAAAGTGGTCTTCCCTGTTCAGATTTTTCGATTGAAATTTTCATTCCCATGCATGCTACATGTCATTCTTATTCCATCCTCCGAGATTTTATCACCCTAATAATTTTGTAAAAGTTCAAATTGTGATGCTGCCCTATACCTTATCAGAACCCTTTCTTTAACTGTATGTGCAAACTGTATATAAGCTTGGATGATTAATTTTCGTGTTGCGATATTTGAGATCCTCACAGCGGTGCTGTCGGATGCTCAGTTCTACAGTGTGACACTATGTCTTTCAGTGTGTAGTTCCCGCGATCTCTGTGTGAAGTGAGAAGGCATAAGAACAGGTCGGCACGGTAACAAAGGGCCTGACTGAATTTGGGATGTATACTATTGAAAATTTAGCACGAATATTGTATATTCTGAGTATTTTATTATCGTAGTGTACCTCAGCGCTGAGAAGTTACCACCTTTCCAACCTGAACTGTCTTTGAAGTTCATGAGTTACTCACTAGATGGACAACTCGTGCGTGAAATGTTTACCCTCGTCGCTAGCAGTTCCACTGTTGGCCACCAGATTGCGCGATACATGCGAATTACCCCACTAATACCAGCGTATAGGTTTATTTGATTCATTGATTTATTTAATAACGCGTCATATACATCGAATGATAAGATAATGAATGATGAGTTGATAAAAACGTGGGCAATTTTATGGTAGTAACTTCGGTATTTGCAGGGTGGCGTAGGGAATTGTCAAGCTCCGTCAATATAGTTTCTCTTCGCGTTGCAATTCGAATCCGCGACCTCCTCAATTAAAGGGAAGTGCTGACTACTACATAATGAGGCCGATTTTATAATATCAAATTAAAATAAGGATCGCTAAGTGTTCTAAATTGGAGAACGGTCGTGACATGCGTCGGACCGCCATCTTATGCGTATTGCAAGTGTATGGAACAGAACAGGGCTGGTACAACAAACTCTACCCTCGCTTCTTATGTCCCTGTCTGTGATACCAAGCAACCAAACCTTCAATCGCCCCAGTCTTTGTAGTGGCAGTATCAGGAACTAACTCCATGGAACAGAGTCCTTCTTGAAGAGCTGATTATTGCTCACGTCTTTTAGGTAACCGAGAGGTTCATTAGCATGTTAACAAGAGCCCGCTACTTTTCCGTATCTTGGGCCAGATAATGCCATTGCAAACCCTACCATCGTACTTTAAAATCCACTTTAATACTGACCTCCCATCTGCGCCTACATTGTCGATTTATCCAGCAAGACATTACGCGTACTTCTCATCGTCCCTATACGTGCTACATACCCGTCCATCTAATCCTTCTTGATTTGCTCATCCTAATAGTGTTCGGTACACAGTACGAACTGTGATGCAGGCCGTATTTAAATACTGTAAACGTATTGATCCACTTCTGGACACACTCTTCGTAAAATTTTCCGGATGGGAACTAAAAGATGTAGCTCGTCACTTTAAAAACACAAGAAAAATGACCCTGTATCAGGTATGTTAAGTCCCCCTCTCACCTTACGTGTAGATCTGGCAAGACCACCATATTATTTTATGCTATAAAAAATCATGGTTTGAATAAAATTCAGACGTTTGTATAAGATTTGTTGCCGCACGGAATTTCAGCAGTGCGCACGCTTATCGCTTAGATAAGGGTTTCGTCTCGGTCTGTCTTTTGTCGGTGAATGAGTTTTTGTTGGCAAGCGTCGTGCGTTTATTGAACCTGATGCAGTTTGTGTTGGTTACAACTGAAGTTATTTTGTTACTGTTACATTTGTTAGTGGAGTCCACCTAACTGTTTTGTGTACGAGTACAGGCGGTATTTTCTGTGAATCACTTGAAACTCTGCCTCTTGGATCCGATCGCTAGCACATTTAAAATTCCGACTACCATCTTTGTCAGTTACGAACTATATTTCAGACTTGCGTGAGCTCTCGCTGTGATATTGACATGAATCTAATGGATTCTGATTGTTCATGTTGTAGGAACGTCCCATCATTGTTCAAGAATCCAGATGGATGAGTGTCGAACTCAGCTTGATCCGCATTGTAATTTTTTGACACTTTAATTTGGAGGCTTAGTGGTGTCCGACGATTACACGAGAAATCTTTGAGATTTATAGAAGTCGCCCAGCAGGCAAGACGAAATCAAGAAAGAGTCGGGATAGCAATTACCTTTGTGCGACTTAAGTCGCCACGCCGCTACCTATAGCGACGTTTGCTGTCACCTGTGTAAATCCGTTTTACATGTGTGAACTTGGACGTTCCACTTTGACAAGTCTGAAAACGAAGGAGAGGAACGGCCTTAGCAGTGCAGCCGATATGCTGTATCTGTGTCCTTGTGTATTGCAGAAAGGAACGAGATCATGAAGAGCGAGCAGTCACACCAGTCACTTTAAGTACATAATAAACTGTAATACTATTTCTTGGTTACTTCCTTCTTTCATATAAAGTAAGCAGTCCCATTACAGTAGTCCTTCAGTAATCCGGACCCCGATAATCTGGATCCCCGTATAATCCGGACGCTTTTGGACCAGTAATAACCCTCTCTTCTCCCCCTGGTGATGCGGTCATTCTGGGGATCACCGTGAGGAACTCGAAGACAATTCATACTCCGATATGGTGGTGTGGGTGTTTAACTCCCAGTTTAACTCTTCGTTGGGTGGTGTAGATTGTCATTTGTTACAAGAGATCGGCATTTGTGACCACTACCAACCTAGGCCGCGCAACTTCGCAGAAGTGTGTGCCTCTACTACACCGCGGGGAAGCCGGAAATCTCTTATGTTTTAAGTGCTGCACTCACTGGACAGTTTGCAAAAGTTGTATGATGAGATCATATTTATTCGATTGTGTTTGTCTGTGTTTGGATGGAAAATATGAGTTTAGTTTAGCATGGTGATCCGTTGGTAAGAGTGTTCTTGTGTATAACTTGGTGACGTTGATGATAATTTCAGAATGCAGGAGATTGTTTCCAGTTAATTTTTTGCTGCGTTGAATGTAGGTACAAATACAAAGTATCGTTAATTTCTAATAAGGTCTACAGCATATCATCAAGCCCCACCAGAAGTGCTTAGTACCTTAGTATTATCTAATATGTCACCTTTTTTATGTTTCTGGTAAGGTTACGTCCGATAGTCACACCTGTATTTAAATACTTTTTGTTAATGAAGCGTTATTCTGCACAGTTAAATGTTAAGTGCACTTGCGTATTCTCACTGGAATTTTATATGAAAGTGAAGCAACAAAATACGCCCAGATGCCAGTACAGTTCCTCGTCACCCTACTCTTTCAGTCACTGTTGTGCACCGCTACTGGAGGAGAGGAACAGACTTGCTAGCAGTGCAGCCGATATTATTGTAGCTCTGTCAACGTGTGTTGCAGTCTGATGTGCACACTGTCACAACCATCACATCAGGTAAATAAATAGAATTTCATTTAATTTTCTTGCCGCTTGGTGTTTTCGTATAAAGCAATCGGTGATAGTATTCAAGAACGCAAGTGTAACTGCAGTTAAATTGGTCATTTCATTCATTCTGTCCTATTAAATAATAGGAACACTCTTCTTCGGCTTCTATTAATTGCTGTTTATGTCCACAAAGTGACGTAGCATCCAATTATAGACGTGTGTATTTAAATGGGTGGAAACTCTGTACTTATGTCCATTTTTATCCTTTTTTACGCAAGCTCGGATTATAAATTATTTCTTTATTCGAACTCCATATTCTTTCGTTATTCCACTTTGCGAGAAAATGAAGGTTTCAAAAACGCCGATGCAGACGACGTAGCATCGAATGCTAGGTTGACAAGTGAATAAGGAACTGGCAATTCTGGAAGAAACTGGACGCAGCCCGATTACAGTTAGTGTCGGCATGACGGGACGCAGGCACACGTGCTCAGCTGTTGGCTAACGATTGTGCCTCGGTCTGGCTGTCTGTCCGTCAGTAAGTGCTGCAGTTCGGAGTACGGCATGCGTTTGTTGAGTCTGGCGCAGTTTATGCTGGTTATAATCGAACCAACTTTTATTTAACGTTTTATCTGCCAGGGACCTCCGACTAACCCCTCTGGGTATATGTAACATTTTATTTCGATCCCCTGACTTTTGCATTTCGGATGTGACTGCTAACACAACTCAAACTCCGACTGTCCTGTTTATTATGACCTCTCTATTAGATTCTCGTGAGCCCTCACTGTGACACAGACAAGAACTGAACGGAAGCTTAGTGGTGTCAGACAATGGCCCAACAAAGTCTCGCAACTTACGAGTACGTCAGCCAGTCATTATTAATTTTAGGAGTCAATTAATATTGGCATTCCCAAGCTTTTGTAGAACTCGATGGTGTAGTACCACGTTCACCAGAACCGTCACTGGACACTGTCCTGCGTCACTTAAGTCCTGTCCAACCATCACACAATTTGTTTATCGGTCGTCACATTATCCTGCTACGTATATAATAAAATATTTATTTCAAAGGTAACGTGGGAAGTATTTACATTATACAAAGAAAAATCACAGAATTGTTACTGTAACAAATCTAGCTAACTGGGAGTAGGTGAAACAGAAGTTAAAAGTAGGGAAATAGAAGTAACATTAGTGATAAAAGACTACAAAACGCTATACCTGATGGTGAGCTGGTCACAGCAGGATACGTTTCGGGCGTTTATGTTTGTTAAGTTTTGTATAACGAGTTCAGGTCGGCTAGAGTGTAATTTCCGATTTGTTGGGTCAGAGGGTTAGGATGGGATGGAAAGTTAGCAGAAAATTTGGCGGTAATTTGGTGGATGAAATCTCGGACAGGTCCAACATTAACGTTGTCGTGCAAATGGGAAATGGGGTGCCCCTGGGACGGTCACCGATCACTCGTAAGCTCTTGTTTTGGACGACTCGGAGTGTGAGGTACTTTGAATCGCATGTGGTATTCCAGACAGAGGCGGCGTAAATAGGAAGGGGTGGGATGCGTAATTTATATAGGGTTGATTTGGAGGTTTGTGAGAGTGTGGAGTCTCGAGTAAGCAGGAGAGGATGTTACAAAGAGTACCTATGGCGTTGTTCGTGACGGTACGTAAGTGCTTGGTACACAGCAATTATCTTCTCGTGAATAACTCGTTCCATTACTTCAGGTTTTCGCATTGGTGTTTCGGTTGTATTTCCTACCGCTACGTTGTGTGCTGTGTAGCCCGTTTAAATAAATCTCCTTGGTGTGCTCACCCTAATAATCTTTAGTGACTGGTATGAATCATGAAGATCATTATTACACCGATTTCCCGGGGAGAAGAGAGAGATTCCAAATATAGTGTATCAGGAATCCAGTGTAACCCACGCGGTCACTTGAGATGTTGACTTGCTACGTCTTTTCCATGTAAATGACTATGGTTTTTCACACGTCTGACCTCCAGGCAAATACCGCAGAAATGTCGGCTGTCTGTAAATAAATATGTGTATTATTTTGAAACACCCGTCGTGTAATTTATGGCTTTCCTTACATCTTCTTATACATCGGGGAAGCCCCCATCATTAAGTCTCGCTGGATGATGCACGTTTGTCTTGTCTATGGTGAAATTATTCTGAGAAAAGCAAGGCTCAGGTTATTTTGCAATACAAACAGCAGTGCTGTTTGTGTATAGCTGAGAACATTCTGAGGAAATAGTTAGACAGGAACTGCATGCAACTGGCCGGCTGACAGGTAGAGGGTCCGCTTGGCAGTTGTCATTGAGCAGTTAAAACTTGTACTTGTCGTTATGCACCCGTCCAAACCGGCCCTGGGGCCCACCCAGCATCCTGTACAATGGGTACCGGGCCATTACCGGGAATTAAGCAACTGAGGCGTGGTGTTGACCACCCACCTTCATCTAGCTCCGAAGTTGAAGAAAGAGTAGAGCTGTACTTCTACTCCCCGTCTGAGCCTTCATGACCTGTTCTACGGTGAACTTCAGCCAAAAATTTTTTACTTCTTTTCATTATATCCAAATTTCCAGCACCGTTGCTACTTTGAGTTCTTCATTGATCCCTGTTTAGATCCAGTTTAATCCAGTTCACTTCCGTACCGGTGGACTGCATTACGATTCAGAGCCGGGATTAGCACGGTCTCTGGTTGGTAGGCTTCGGTCTGTACGTCGCTGGCTGGAGACCCAGGACGAGCAGACATTTTCTTCTTCATGTGCACACTGATTCTGCAGCCTTCCCAACCTCCTGTGTGCTGTGTACTGATTATTGTTTCCGTGGCGGTAAAGCGACCGGGGCCTGAATCACTTTAGTGGGGGAGTCAAGAACGAGTGGAGCTGCACCTACATGTATCTTCCTCTTGCGTCTTCACGGTACGCTGCTTAGTTAAACAGACGCACAAGTTTAATTTTACCATTACTACATCACAGAATGTAACTACGTAATGAGTAGCACGCGTGCTTCGTACTTTGAACATCTGCTTTCAAATCCCTGTCCAGAGACTGGATATGCTGACCGGAGTTTGTGTCGTTTTTCTCAATCCCTCCCAGCGAATGTTTATAATAGGTTCTTAATATAGACCACGACCGATTCGTTCCTCATCTTTTACAATTCAGTTCTTCTGCTGTTCGACTCTGTATGTGTGTTAATTTACGTTGGGTCGCCAATTTGTGAAGCCGTGTAGGGGGAAAAAGGTAGGGGAAGCTATAGGAGGAATGTCACTTTATTTTGGGGGGGGGCGGAGAATCATAAAGTTTTAGAGCGGTAAGTGGTAGCTTAAGACGAGGCACACGGAATTTTATTTTTCTATTTTATTTTTTATTTTATTTTTTATTTTTATTTATTTATTTTCTTTACTGACGATGAACTGTATAATGTATTTTCCTTCACAGTTACGGGTTAAGTTTTCATGAATTTAAATCAGGAGAGTTACATGCAAAGCGTGCAACATGGACAGAGGGTGTCACCTCCCATACCAGAACTGTGATTAGTAATGGACGAGATTAACGGCGTGGACAGAGGAGGTGTCACTTCCCGTACCAGAAACCCTCAAAAAGAAACATCAAGTTCCTGCAGTTGGTGACGATCAGGAAGTGGTGTGGCACGTATGATTGTCGCTAGCAAATGTTGGTAAACTGGCTGAAACGTTTTTGAGGATGCGTCATCTTCAGCGTCTGACGTGTATAGTACGTCATGATTTGAAAGTCCGCTACATTTTACTTTCGACATACCTTCAATATCCTTATGCCAGTAACAAATTCAAGCCGAGAGCAGCTTTTTCTAAGGCGTCTACCAAGTAGGTTTGCACCTGAGGACGGAAGCAGATCGGGCTTCCGAAACATAGTGCTTTAATTATGTTATAGACGATGAAGTCCGAAGAAAAGAGATTACTATTGCATATCAAACATATAGGGCTAATACTTAAGAAGGAACTGCTGTCGACGTAGAAATAGGTTGATCCTTACATTTTCATGAGACACCAGTAAAACGGCTGGCCGGAGTCGGCCATGTTATTATCAACAGGCGAAAGAAACGTTCAGCAGGAAGCTGTAGTCCTAAGACATGAGCAGAAATTAGACATACGGTCGAACCCGGTTATAACGACACCCGGCTATACGACACCTCGCTTATAGAATGAGATATCCCGTGGTACCAATTAATTCCGCACTGTTAACCATGACATTACACTCCTCGGTTATAACGACAGTCGTTTATAACGACACAAAATATTCAGTCCCTTTCATGACGTTATAAACGAGTTCCACAGTATTTTTATATGGTCCGTGATTATGTAGCGGCACGCGGTGGCGCAGTTGGTTGAGGTACTGCGATACACGCCGGAAGATCGCGGTTTCGATTCCCGATGGAGTTTTTCGTTGACATAATTCTTCCGTCCGAACTATGGCTGTGGGGTCGACTCAGCTTGTAACAGAAGTGAGTACCAGGAATATTTCCTTGGGGGTAAAGGCGGCTGGTGCGTAGGGCTGACAGTCCTACTACCGTCATGTGCCGATTGTCTTGAAATCTGGGAGCCTCAACCTCCTGGAACCCCAAGGGCCTGCCCAGGCCTATACAGGGATTGCTTTACCGTGATTACATGTCAGATGTGTTCTTATGGTTCATCTTGTCAGGAAGTGTGTGGCAAAACTGTTTGCACAAAAACTTGTAAATATGCAGGATTTCATGGAGATTGGTATTAAATTATGAACAGTCGCAACTGTGGTTGCCAGGATTACCATTCGCGAGGTTTTGTTGAACACAGGAGACGTTTGTTCTGTAAAGTTGCTTATTCAAGGTATGACGCCCCCTCGAAGGTGTTCTGGACAAGTGTAAATCATAACGGTAGGGCGGACAAGTGTAAATCATATCGGTAGGGTGGACAAGTGTAAATCATACCGGTAGGGCGGACAAGTGTAAATCATATCGGTAGGGCGGACAAGTGTAAATCATACCGGTAGGGCGGACAAGTGTAAATCATAACGGTAGGGCGGACAAGTGTAAATCATAACGGTAGGGCGGATAAGTGTAAATCATATCGGTAGGACGGACAAGTGTAAATCATAACGGTAGGGCGGACAAGTGTAAATCATACCGGTAGGGCGGACAAGTGTAAATCATACCGGTAGGGCGGACAAGTGTAAATCATAACGGTAGGGCGGACAAGTGTAAATCATACCGGTAGGGCGGATATTCATGTGGGTCACGGCAGGCGTAACCTTGGAGTGCAGTGACCTTCCCAACAGAATGACACTAAAAGTGCAGTTGTTGGCTTCTTCAAATTCCAAAATGATTGTCGATTTAATAACACTTCTTGAGTTTAGTGGATCAAAGCGCCTTACTTACCTTATATGAGGATGATTTGTAATCTGTACAAATTAGACCTGTACGTCTATATACGGGTGCCCTGAAATTGGCGCCAACGTATTCCTTCATGAACGCTAAGACGAAAATGCACCTGGATACGTTTGCGACAGACGCACATTTTTCGCGGAAGACGCGAGTGTAAGAAACACGTACAGTGGTGGTCGTGCGATGGCTTAGGCGGTTAGTCGCCGGCCTCTCACCGCCGAGGCCCGGGTTCGATCCCGGGGTCAGTCCATGTGGGATTTGTGGTGGACAAAGTGGCACTGAGACAGGTTTATCCCAGAGTACTTCGGTTTTCCCCTGCCAGTTCCATTCCACCGGTACTCCATTACACTGAAAAACGAAAAAACTAATCATCTTCATCCCAGGTTTGCCTCAAGGCTGCGGGGCGTCCGTAGCATCTGCTGCGGGGCCCTTCACCACAAAAAAAAAAAGAAAGAAACACGTACAGTGTGACGTAGGATTAAGGTTTCTGGACTTCATATGTCGTCCCGTACTGAAGAAAGAATCCAGCGATAAGGGAGCTGGGTCTCTTCCCGTTCTAATGTCAAAGGGCGGGGAACCAGTTACCGGAACATCGTGCTCTTTTTGTGAGTACGGGACAAACCATACAATCCCAAGTGCGGTATGCCATCGTGAACACCCATTAGAAATTAGAAGTACTCATATTTGGGACTTCTAGAATAACTTTACTGGCCGATCCCAGTGGCCGCGCGGTCTAAGGCGTAGGTCTGCGGTCGCTCGCTTGCCGGGATTTGGGGTTCGAATCCCGCCGAGAGCATGGCTGTCTGTTGTGAGTTTCGTGTGTTGTCAAGTAGCAGTCTCTGCGACGGGCCGATCACTCGTCCAGAGGAGTCCTACCGAGCGTGGTGTGTCTGAGTGTGATCGTGAAGCCTCGGTAATGAGGTGGCCCTGGCCCACAACGGGCTGTTGCGCCACTGGAAAGAAAAGAAAACAAAAGTATAATTTTATTACGAGGGTCCGTTATTTTGAACTGTAATAACAAACAGCAATATCTAATTGTACTTCTATCCTACTACTTTTCCACATATTTCCCCCCACCCCCCACACACACACACAATAGGGAGGACTCCTCTGGACGAAGGATCGGCCCATCGCAGACACCTCTACCTGACGACACACAGTACCCACAAGAGACAGACATCCATGCCCTGGCGGGATTCGAACCCGCAATTCCAGCATGCGTGCGGCTGCAGACCCACGCCTTAGACCGCGCGGCCTCTGGGATCGGCCTGTAGGTTTTTAGTACAAAATTGTGATCCACGTAAACTTACTTTCTCGGCACTTACATAGCTGTGTGTCCATTATTTATTAATGTTTGCTCTAATTCAGAATGAAGTTCCTTTATTTCGGTGCAAATGCAATGCATATGTTTAAAATATGGTTCGTAATCGACTCCTGTTTATCCTTAATGTCACATATGCATGTGCCTTTTATATAACATTAAAGCAGGGTAATAGAGTTGGCAATTCTTTAACAACCTGCTTTTAAAAAAACTGCAGTCACGACTACTTTTTGAAAGCACGAAAAGTAGTCCGTGGTAAGAGGAGCGGATTGACACTGCTGAAAGCATTAGTATTCCTGAATGCGAAGTTGAAGTAGAATTATAATGTAACAACTTGCCAGAGGTATTTCAGACTTTATGAATGTGCTGTGTTGAATTTATAGCACCATTTAATTATTCAAATACTGCAGTCATGTGGCTGTAAGTTTTGTGTAGGGTACAGTACTGTGCCAGATTTGGGTGTGACGGCCTTCAGTACTGTGTGCAGACACAGCACAGGCCTACGTACGATTCCATCGGCACTCTAAAACCGTCCCATTTCTTGTAAGCAGATTCAAACCATCGTGGAATTTCTTGAAATTCAGCTGTCTGTAAAAAAATAATTTGCGCAAATGTACTCTTAGCTTCGTCATATTTGATAATAATAATGAAAATAATAATGAAAAAAATAATAATAATGTAAGGAACTAGGGATGAAATTATACAGTGAACTCTGGTATGAAAATGTACCAAAATCAGTAGAAACAAGTAAGGTGGGCAAGGTAACCATATTATGGAATCAACAAGTGCAAACTGACAGAACCATCCCCAACAAGAAACCGGACATCATAATCCAGGATAATGAAAAAAGGAACATGTATGCTAATTGACGTAGCAATCCCGGGAGACAGAAATGTGATAAAGAAAGAAGCCGAGAACCTCATAACAGAAATACAGCGCATGTGGAATGTAAAAACAAAGGTGACGCCAGTTATAATAGGAGCAACTGGAACCATTTCAAAATTCTTCAGAAAATATTTGAGCAGCGTACCGGGAAAGCACGATATCAAGGAACTACAGAAAACAGCTATATTGTGCACAGCACACACACTGCGGGAAGTGCTAATGTAGAAGCACAAAGGAGTTTAACATAGAAGACAGCGTTATATGCACCATTAACAGTACGTGCGGAATAGCTGCGACACTGCATACCCTAGAAACATGGTTTGTTTCAGCTATATAAGTGTGAATGCCCTGCATAAAGGGAATAATGATGATGATGATAATAATAATAATGTTTCCAATGGTCTAACCTGTAATCACATGCATAAGCGTAACTTGGCTAATAATACGGGGGGGGGGGGGGGGGGATGATGACAGGTATTATGAACTTAAATTTCAGAAGGAGTCAAGTTAGAAAGAGGAGGAAGATTGGTTTGAACCAGTCTTTAATATATATGTATATATATACACACTCCTTTCGCCCACTGTCACCGCAATTTTTTTGTTTGCTCCTCTGCAACTCAGTAGTCCCCCCCCCCCCCCCAAACCTGTTGTCAAGTACGGATATTGAAGGGGCATTTGGCCTCCCTCGCCCTCTCCTCCAAAGTTACGCCTATGACTACGTATAAACCCGGGCTCAGCTTAACGTACTCCGTGGTGTCACGAGAAACAAAGTGAACCGGCCAAATGAAGGCGTCGGCAGGGGTTTCTGCTGGAGTCAACGGAATAAATCAGATCTCGGGCGAAACCCGTTTTACCCATCTCAAGCGAACATGATAAGAATACAAGTAGGCGTATGAACTACGGCTAAGTGATGGGACGGGAAAACCGGCTGATTGGCCAACCAACCTCCTTTAGCGACAAGAGACTGTCGGACGAAATATTACAACAGGGTACAACTGAGGACAGTAGACACCAACTGGACATTTCTGCTGTCCAATCCAGAAGCTGGCAATTAAATCAAGAGACATTCTTTCGTGGAGAGCGTATTAGTTAAGGCTACTTGCCGCTAGACAGCGGTGTGTACTTCACACACACAAGTTAATCAGTTTCGTGCAGCGATTGTGCCGCAGTAGCAAGCACACCTTCACGTCAGTGACATTCAGATGCGGTAACAAGGAGACCTTCAGAAGGAGGAAAAGTGGGAATGAGTGGAAGTGCGAATAAGGTACACCGTATGCTGCTGGTGGCATATGCCCTAGCCATCTGGACATCCCATGCGCAAGAGAACAGTACATCGTGGGCACCGGTTAAATTCCCGTCTGAAGACGAAGAGCCGTCAGTCTCACATATTCCAGTCGCAAGACTTGCTCCAAGAAACGACGACTACATCGTTTTCGCACATGATCGTGAGCACACTGACAGGGAGGATAAGCACACAACAAAAAATGCCAAAAGCAGTTCGTTGCAGGTATGTGCTTAATTATTGCATCACGGAGAATCTAACTCTGAGATCCAAATACAAAATTTTAAATATCTTTTAGTACGTCCACGCGAACATTTCCGTTTCTAAAGTAAGTGTTTTCTGGTATCATTACGACATGAGGTGGTCGATTATGCACATAAAATGTTCTCGTTCCGGCGAATGAATAGATGAAATCATTCGAATCTGCAAATACAGAATTTCATTTTAACAGTGAAGTTGGTGCAGTTATACTTAGGATGGTAAACCCACCATTCGTTTATTTTTATGAAGCAGAAGCCAGAATTATACCTCATCGGCATTTATGTTTCATCGCAGTAAATGGAGTGAGTACCTTATTACAACGTGTCCATTGTTATTTTAGGTATTAAACACTTCCATTATTACGTGTTAATTAATATGGGGTTATTCCAACCGTCATATGTGACTAATATTGTAGGGGTATTAAGGGAAGGTAGCCGATCCCAGTGGACGTGCGGTCTAAGGCGTGGGTCTGCGGTCGCTCGCTTTTTGGGTTTGTAGGTTCGAATCCCGCCGGTGACATAGATGTCTTTCTCTTGTAGGTGTTGTGTGTTGTCAGGTAGAGGTCTCTGCGTCAGGCTGATCACTCGTCCAGAGGAATCCTACCGAGTGTCGCGTGTCTGAGTGCGATCCTGAAGCCTCGATAATAAGGAGGTCCTGGCCCACTAGGGTCTGTTGCGCCGGGGGGGGGGGGGGCCGCGGGGAATAAGGAAATGTGTGTTGTCTCTGAATCAACGAGTGCATTTGACGTGTCTGTTGCAAAATATTACTCAAAATGGTCATCCAGGATCTGTAAGCGAGCAGGTACAGTCTCGTGTGTGCTTAGTTAAAACATGTGTCATGAAAGCATTCGGGAGAGTGGAGCTGTACATCCACGGATTCTTACCCTCAGCACTAGATGCAGGATTGAGACACGGATAAAAGTGTGGCATTAAAATGGGGTGTAGGGAGATAGCTTGTGAAGATGTGATGTACTACGCTGAATTAAACTGTCGCGAAGTGTTTTAAAATTAGGCCGTACGGTTTTTTGTAGCTATGGGCAGCTTCATTTTCGATAACAGGAAGTGAACTGCAAAAGAATTGTCTGTTCTGAGGAAGATTCTGAACCACGGAGTTCAGTGACCCTTCAAAGCGCAGTGGCGTTACTGTACTGCACCGTCTGCAGTCACATTAAAGGAAAGTATTTTACCCAGAATGTGTATTGATGTTTTGCGTTCAATTCTTACACAAAGCAGCGATACTTCTCTGTACGATTATTAACTGATATGTTTCTGTAGTGGAAGTGGGCTGTGTTTAGTTGAATTTCCTGCTTCATCCGTCCTCTTCTTGGGATGTCCCAGGGCGAGTATGACTTCAGTGGTCAGAGGCCCTACTTAATGGGGCTGGAGGTCAACATGGACAGACAGACAGACTGACTGACTCAGTTGTAAAGTGACAGAGTGACTTGGATTTCGTGCGTCAGAGGGTTAAGATCTCCCATTATCGCGTGCAATTCCAGCTCATACTCTGCAACCCTGTAATCAGTTGCCACATTAAAGATCGACCGTTTAAAAATCATGTTCTACGTTCTTATCGAATTTCAGTACACTTTTGGAAACGGTTCGATCGTTTTATACGGGCTGGACGGTCGGGGGATCGAATCCCGGTGGAGACGAGGTTTTCCGCTCCAGTCCAGACCGGCCCTGGTGCCCACTCAGCCTCCTGTACAGGGGTCACCGGGTCTTTCCTGGGGGTAAAGCGGCCAGGGCGTGGCGTTGACCACCCATTCCCATCTAGTGCCGAGGTTAAAAAAAGTGTAGAGCTATTCTTGCCCTCCCCCTGTGGGCCTTCGTGGCGTGTCATAGGGTGAACTTTTTACCCTTCGTTTTATAGATTTCCTAAAAGGAATGACACTTTTTGTGCACCATGCAGATGAAACCAAGTGAAAGCGTTGCGTGAGTTCATATCTGAGGTTGCGTGTAAAATAAGAATTTGTGTTAATACTCTTACGCACTTTCTCTGAAAGCCAGAGAGAAATAACTGAGACTGGAGAGTATTGCAAAATGAGGCATCTCGTAATTTTTGCTCTGCGGCAGGTATGTTAACTAACTACATGCAGCAGAATCCTTCCTGGGAAGCCAATATTGTCTCTGCTAAGTCAAGAAATTCCCCGAATTTTATGCAGTGGCGAAGTGTCAGCCGGGGGGGGGGGACGAGTGGCGTGGGGCACGCGGTGGCGCAGTTGGTCGGGGCACTGCGCGTCAAGCAGGCAGGCCGCGGGTTCGATTCCCGATGGTGTCATTGGAATTTTTCATTGACATAGTCCTTCCGGCCGCACTATGGCCCTGGGGTCGACTCAGCCTGTAACAGAAATGAGTACCAGGAATATTTCCTAGGGGGTAAAGGCGGCCGGTGCCTAGGCCTGACAACCTTACCACCTTCATGTGCCGATTGTCTTGAAATCAGGGAGCCTCAACCTCCTGGAGCTCTCAGAGTCTCTCCAGGCCTGTAATGGGATTGCTTTTCCTTTGACGGTAATTTGAATACGAGTATACTGAAATGTTGTGTATATTATCCGCCAATAAATCCATCTATTTCTGCTGTAACATTTTTCTTCTCCCTGTCATCTTTTTCATTTCTTCCAAACAAATGCCAGTGTATTACGTGAAATAAGACATCGTCATCGTTTATATCCCGTATCCGTTGACATGTACTATATTTTAACACCTGTGAAGCAAAGACGTAGATAGTTAAATGCTGACAGCAGGACTGGAAATAATGGGAAAGTTGTATTTGCGAGATTTGAGGTTCTCACAGCGGTGTTGATGAAGATGGTGTCACGCCGTGTCGACTGACGTTGCTGTTATAAATACATATTTAGACGACTCGTGGTGCCTTTATCTTCAGAAGACTTTAAATCTTCAAAATAGGCTTTATCCGAAATGTCGTGTTTTGAACGGAGCTGTGGTTGCTACTGTTCTTTAGAGGTTCCGCGAAAATTCATATTTAACCTTTTAAAGCCTAGCAGTAACTTTACATATGACCAGGTTTAACATTAAAAAATTCTACGTGGTGCCCACATTACGTTTATGTGTTTTGTACGGATCTCAGAACAAACAGCAACTTTTGCCTTATAAAACATCAAGAGACTGGTTTTTATAACTGAAGTGGAGAGTGTTTACAGCGCGGTACGCACTGACTCCTTATATAAAACAGATACGCTTCGTCTTTAAAGGGTTAATTCAAAGGTTTCACAGGTAAGGGGAGTCTGAGTACCATTGCTCCATGTTCATCCGTCTGTCATCCGGAAGATGGCCAGTGGGCACGTTAGAGGCCGCAGATCCACAGAGGCATAGCCTCACCCCACTGTGAGAATACAAAGAACATGGACTCACCTCTTAATGATGGCTGCGGATTGTTCTGGAAGTAGCGACAGTGGATCCAGGTCAATGTCCCTGGGGTGTGTCTGCGATTCATTGGCATTGCAGCACAGTACTCAGGGCACATGTGAGCAGTATCTAAGAATCGTGAGGTCAGTTTCAATCAAGGCCGACCTTCCTCAACCTCAAAATGCACAACAGCGGTGTCGTAATGGACTGTCTGTTCCTGATTGACGATAAGTTAATGCGTATTTGACGACGCATCAGATATTGTATCAATCGGTAGGGTGGTTTTGAAAGAGGGATTGGAAAGGCTACGTACGGAGGCGGTGGTTGCCTGTTTGCAAGTGCTATTCCAAGACTTTAGCAGAGGTGCTGAAGAAAGTCACGAAGTACTTTAACCAGCACAGGTTGCCTCAGGGTCCAGAATCGAACACGGAATCTCTCGAATGCGAGGCAAATGTACTACCGCCTGGACTGCGTCGTTCAGTCGTTTCTTGGTTCATTTACCGACGTCTTGCAGTCGAGTGCAGTCGAATGGGAGGGAATTTCTGAATGATGATATGGGAAAGATATGGGCTCAAGCGATGACTCTATTTTAAGGTAGGTTTCTTATTAAGAAATTGTGCTAAAGGGACGGAGGTAAACCACGATAAACCTCATAACAGTCGGGTTTTAAGTTCCAACAACTCTGTGTTCCGTTAATGAGAAAATATGTGTTTTAAAAACACCCCTTTTTTAATCTTCAAAAATGTGTTTTCTCTTTAAGAGAACAACATAGAGTTGGCGGAACTGAAAAGTTTTTAAATTAATCCTTTAAAGACGAAGCGTGTCTGTTTTATGTAAGGACTCAGTGCGTTCCGCGCTGTAAACACTCTCCACTTCGGTTATAAAAACCATTCTCTTAATGTTTTATAAGGCAAAAGTTGTTGTTTGTTCTGAGATCCGTACAAAACACATAAACGCAATGTGGGCACCACGTAGAATTTTTAATGTTAAACCTGGTGGTATGTAAAGTTACCGCTAGGCTTTAAAACGTTAAAGACTTCATCCCTTGAGGCCCAGATGTTACAGAAGGTTCTTCCTTTCACAATGGAAGTACTGGATAACATTTTAATATATTTTAATATATTTTATTGTCTTTATTACACTTTCGGCTGTCACAACACGATAATACTGTAAGATTGAAATCGCAGTCACGTGGGGAAAACACTACTGTGATTTATGTAGACATTCTTTCTGCAAGTTTTTATATATGCCTGATGATGGCTTTTGATAAAAGCCGAAACATGTCGCAGTATAGTAGACAGTAGAGTAATACTAAATAACTACAGTTATGGCTGACTTCTCCTTTGTCTCTATTTTTTACATGTAATTAAATTAAGAGACTGCTTTTCAGAGTAATGCGAAACAGCTGGCAACATTACTCTTTGTGTACTGGTTTTCATCGTTTTGGATGGCAGATGGGGTGATAACCAATCATTTTCGAACTGAACAATAACAAGAATTTCCAAATGTCATTCTTGTCCTGATCTCATAATGAGCTTATTGTATATTCGTTAGTGTTGGTCAGTTTTCTCGCCATGGCATTATTGACAAATAGTTGGAAGTGAACGGTTTTGCTGCCTTATGTAACTACACACCAAAAATAAACTGCCTCAGGTAACAAAGGGATAATTAAGAGTCACCTTGGCACAAGCGCAGACTCGTTCCGTAGGTCACATTTTTACGTTGTATTCATCAAACTTGGAATTCAAATCGAGGCAGATATAAATTACACGTGACCTGGAAATGCGACGTATGTATCTGTCAAGGTTTGTTTTCAGGCGCGTTCGCAAAATTGCGAAAAGCGACCATTAGCTTCCTCATGTCCGTCCGTCCGCATGGAACAACTCGACTCCCACTGAACGAATTTTCATGAAATTATATATTTGAAGATTTTCTAAAATCTGTTCAGAAAATTCAAGTTTCATTTAAATCTGACAAGAATAACGGGTACTTTACAGGAACATCTATGTAAATTTATGATAACATTCGCTCAATTCGTCCTATAATGAGAAATGTTTCGGACAAAAGTTGTACAGAAAATGAAAACACGCATTTTGAGTTTAACAGTTTTTTTTTTCGAAAATCGTACCATTTATGAAATAATGTGGAAAAATACGGTAGAGCCAGAGAGGCCACATATGACAGTTTACTACGGCGCATGTGCACTGCATGCTGGATAACTAAGGCTACAGACAGACACACACTCAGAATATGTAATACTACTCTTTTCCATGGTAACAATGGTTACGCGAACGCGTCTCAGTGTTACGTTGTACGTACGGTGCCTGCCTTGTTTAGAATTTTAAGCGTCATTTCGGGTTTCAGAAGCAAGCAAGCCCCCTTTCGTGGTGAGAATAACTCCAAATTTTGTTCAAAATTCAAGTATTAGACAGAACAAATTACTTATTTTGTATATAGTGAATGTAATTTTCGTTGCGTTGTTGAAGATATGTAATAGAACATACAAGGATTTCGAACGAAGCCTGGGACGATAAAGAGGCATTGAATATAAAATCAGCAGAGGCAGGTAAACAAGTTATATTTTACGAAATCACATCAGTTTCTGCATGATCATAAGCAAGTGAAAAGAGGATGTGGATCTGTGTATGAAGGTGGAGCTGAAGTGTAGTTTCTAAGCATTGCCGCGGGGCAAGGTGGCGCAAGGAGGAACGCGTCTGAACTGTGTCAGGGAAGTCCCCGGCGCGTCTCTCGGCTGAACACCGAGCATCCTGGCTTCAGTTCCTTGTGAAAATACATGGCGGTAGATGTACGGTTTTAAAGCCACTGCTAAGATGGCGTCACATGCCCTTACTCTGCCTCTGCACGGGCATACTAACATATTCATCCACCAATTCAACTTAATCGCATTCATTCCTAGCTAGTACTAAAGACTTTGGGTTGCGCGACTTTTCGACCACCGTGTATGTGGCGAGGCTTGTAAATCATGAAACTTCTCATTATGCAGTTTTCTTCGTCCAACCGATGGAGAGGTATTTGTATGATGTTAATCTTCAGATTAAATGTAAACGTGGTCAGTGTCAGTAAAGAAAATGACGACCACAAATAGGAGTTAGACCGCCGGCCGGCGTAGGAGGGATAATTCTCCTCTTTACCATCATGTCTAAACCAATTAGAGTATAACTCCAATTATCCGGTTTAGTTGGGACCGCGAGCCGTCCGGATGTGCAGAAACTCCGGATAATTGGATGTTTCTTTGAAAATAGGCTACATTGGACGTTCAAAGTGGGGCGGGGCCCCCAAGAAAAAAGAACGAAAAAAAAAAAAGGAAAAATACTGCAAACGGCTAATTTAGGCTACATTTTTATTTACTTCCAAATAAAACATTAATACATTTGGAATTTGGGGATTCCTTGTCTAATTTGGGAACCCCTTCGGCTGTTACTATTTACAGTATGTACCTGCGTCTAAACGTTTCGACCACGCCTGTGTTGAAGTTCTAGACAGCCACAACACTTTACAGTACTGTACTCGATCCAATAACCGGTAATTTCAAGAAAAATTATTTTTCTAGAGTTCTCGACATAGTTACTTGAAGGGCCACGCCGATCCGGATAATTGGAGATTTACTGTATTTAGCCTTCTGAGTCTCCCATTGAATACCTGGAGCCCTTACGTCGGATTAAACAGGCCGAAGCTTGTAGCTGACTAGTCCCGGCGAATGCTAAGGTCATAGAATGAGCTTAACCTTTTAAAGCCTAGCGGTAACTTTACGTACCACCAGGTTTAACATTAAAAAATTCTACGTGGTGCCCACATTGCGTTTATGTGTTTTGTACGGATCTCAGAACAAACAGCAACTTTTGCCTTATAAAACATTAAGAAACTGGTTTTTATAGCCGAAGTGGAGAGTGTTTACAGCGCGGTACGCACTGGGTCCTTACATAAAACAGATACGCTTCGTCTTTAAAGGGTTAATTTACCTGCACTTCCCTATACATTTGTATGATGTCCGGTGGCAGATTTTCCCTGTACCACCTTACGTACTCTGTCCCCACTAATACAGAAGTCTGGAATAGGTGGAGCTTTTACTGTGCGCCCTCTGTACTTCTTCATGGTGTGATTAAGGAACGGAGGCATTTTTAGTGTTGGGACTGCTATTCGCCCGTTCCGGTTCGTGAAGCAAGAGATGACTAATAGGTAAACATGTCCTTGTGTGACCTTCATTTTGAGAAGTGTAAGGAATTTATTTCATCCGCCCACAAGTCCAGTCTGCTTCTTTTTGTTAAAAGAATTCTTTGAATTACGAGCATTACACATCACCGCAGTAATTTCAAGCTGTAGTATTTTGTCTTCGATTCGGTGTAAAGTTGAAAAATGACGGGGCGTACCGTCGCGTTGCATACAATCCTCTAATCTTGCGGCCCTTCCTCGTGTTGGGTGGTTTTCGATCGAAATGCCTTCTAGATCCATCTTCTCTGAAACGCAGTCCGAAGAGGAAGTAAAACAGGATGATAAAAGGGGTTACATACAGCGAGCTGGATAATTTGTGTACATCTCCCAGTATAGATAATGTGTATACCAGGGCTGTGGAGTCGGAGTCGGAAGGAATTTTAGGTGGAGTCGGAGTCAGAGTCGAAGTCGGTAAAAATGTAGCGACCCCTACTCCGACCTCAGTCTAAAATCTTAACTAGATACTCCAAATCTAGGGCCCTGATAGCTACGGTCTCTATTTAAATATAGGTTATAAGTCAAAAAATTAGCCTGATGATTCACGTGGTGGCGATGAAATGTCTTATAGGTTTACCGTTATTAATACATATTGAGCTTGTATGAAGGAGTCGGAGTTTTAAAAATCGAGGAGTCGGAGTCGGAAGTTTTAAAAATCGAGGAGTCGGAGTCGGAAGTTTTAAAAATCGAGGAGTCGGAGTCGGAAGTTTTAAAAATCGAGGAGTCGGAGGCGGAGCTTTTGTGTACCGACTGCACAGCCCTGGTGTATACTTCTCTCAATATTGTTATGGGGGATGAGATGAGGGAGACGTATGCATCAGTGACTGGACTGAGAAATACAACATTCTGAGCGCGGGAGGGGGGGGGGGGCTAACACGCAAACGAGTTATATGGCAGTATGGTACTAAGAATGGGCTGTATTCCATTACACAATTACTTCAAGATTGTTGTCTGACAGGTTTCAAAATCGTCTGATTTCGTAGGTTGTTAACGTCGTTTCGGGGAATTTCTCCCTCCATCTTCAGGCCATGGATATGCTACACAAAGTTGTAACCCAGGAGGTCACATTCTTAGTTTTTACCGCCGTACAAACGTCAGATCTCATTCCGACCAACCTGCGACTGATGATTATCAGCTTCTCGAAGAAGAGCCCGTACTGTCGTCACCATTGTCATTATTCGTACAGCGTAAGCCAGCGGTTCCCAACCTTTTATGTGTGTGACCCTAAAGTAGCAAGTGATATGTGATCCCCCGGCAGTAGTCAGTGATGTTTACTGTAAATGAACTAATACTCGTGCCTTTTCTTGAACAGTGTATAACAAATATTAAATTTTTAATGTTCCTTGTCAAATCCGATGTTTTTTTTGGGACAATATTAAATACTCAAAACATGCAGTCTTCATTTAAATAACTCATACATATGCTGGTTAGGCAAATCATTTGCTTCTGAATAAAAAAAATTGTAAAATACTGAATATGCGGAATGTTACTTAAAACGAACAGAACAATAATGTCATTAATTTAGTGACTGAAAAATTCAATACATGTGTTATTTATTTTAAGCAAAGCTTAATACATTACTAATATTGAATTTAATGGAAAAATTAAAATGGAATACATTTGTAATGTACTGGACGTATCTATACTTCGCGTAAAATTTGAACAGAAACTTTTTGCGGTACTAACATTGGTATTACGAAGAATTAAATTCTGTATAAGTTCTCCATAAAACCCTGTCGCGACCCTAGGTCAGACCGCCCGCGACCCTGATTTGTGTCGCGACCTGCGGTTGGGAACCACTGGTGTAAGCAGTGATATCTGTCAAGTGGTAGGACAACTGTGTGTGTACAAACGAAGCGGAAAATAATTCTCGCTTGATGCATGTTTTAATAAGGTGAATAGCGGCTGAAATTTGTTTGTCAGCCTCTGATATCGAGTATGGTTTATCTGGCCCTTTACTTCCGGCCTTCGTCAGGTTTTGTGGCTTCCGCTTTTTTTCGTCAGAGATACTGAAACATTTAATTATACAGAATCACTAATGAGGTTTTCAACGCAATTCAGAAACCAAGGCAAATAACTGAGAATAAGTGCAGTGTAACATTGGCGCACGTTCGGACTTTGACATCCGGGACTCTTCACAGGTGATCGTACCATTATTTACCTGGGACACACTTTCTGTTGCTGTTCACAATTTCAAATAAGTTATAGAATGTTATTTTTATTATTGGAGTATGTTATTTTTTATCCGTTTGAAGAACTTGTTATGTATATGTCTACATTGATTGTGGGCCGGGATAGCTGAGTCGGCATAGCGACTCATTACGGCCTGGACACTCCGGGGATCGAATCTTGGTGGGCGCGAGGTTTTCCGCACCTGTCCAGACCCACCCAGCCTCCTGTACAATGGGTACCGGGGCTCTTTCCCGGGGGTAAAGCGGCCGGGGCGTGGCTTTGACCACCCACCCTCATCTAGCGCCGAGATTAACCTTTTAAAGCCTAGCGGTAACTTTACATACGACCAGGTTTAACATTAAAAAATTGTACGTTGTGCCCACATTGCGTTTATGTGTTTGGTACGGGTCTCAGAACAAACAGCAACTTTTGCCTTATAAAACATTAAGAGACTGGTTTTTATAACCGAAGTGGAGAGCGTTTACAGCGCGGTACGCACTGAGCCCTTATATAAAACAGACACGCTTCGTCTTTAAAGGGTTAAAGAAAGAGTAGGGCTATACCTCTATTCCCCCTCTGGGCCTTCTTGGCCTCTTCTCGGGTGATCTTTACCTTTTACCTTATGTCTACATTTCATCTATGTCTAAGTTTCATCATGTCGAAGTATTTTGTAACTGTTGACTTACAAGCAGTATTTGTTACAGGATTCCTTAGTGTCTGTTCGTATTCTACCTATATACCAATTTTACGTCGCAGATATTACCAATAAATGTCAAATACTGTGATCACGTATTTGTATATTCCACAGCATGCAAAAGGCATGAAAAAGAAAATCAGTTCCTGCACTATGACGCGGCATAACAATACGAAGACTGCGTCATTTGCATATCACGTGACTCATAACTAATCCCCTGTCCGTGGCGTCAGGTACTGGACGTGCAGAAGATGTTATCCGGCTAAGCCAATTCTCATTTTTTCCCTTCTTCCGGGAAAAGCGGCCGGGGCGTGAAGCTGACCACTCGCCCGTGTTTATTGCCGAGGTGAAGGACGAGAGTCGTATCCTCACTCCCCCATGTGGCGTGCATAACCTTTACCTTTACATTTACTTTACCTCTTGAATTTTACTTCCGTCACACCACAATACTACACCCCACTCCTGCATCTCGCGATTGGCCAGCCATTAAATCGCATTGAAACGAACGTTGTTGTCTGAATTCGGCCTAAATTAGTAAATTGCTTTAAAATGGAATAACATTTTTGATGCTCGTATGTGAGGCTTAGATACCTGTATGTGTGTTTGTTTATACATCAGGAGAAGCTCGTTATCATTGATAATAAATTGAACATTTTATGGTCGGTTAATTTATTGTGTGAATTTAAGTGCAATCATACTGTAACAAAATCTGTGTCAATAGTGCAGTTAATAACATTCACTTAACGAGCCATCGACATGTAGGAAGTGTTCTCATTACTCATGCTATATGACACTGCTTAAACCCGTAGTAAGTTCTGAATTAACCTTTTAAAGCCTAGCGGTAACTTTACATACGATCAGGTTTAACATTAAAAACTTCTACGTGGTGCCCACATTGCGTTTATGTGTTTTGTACGGATCTCAGAACAAACAGCAACTTTTGCCTTATAAAACATTAAGAGACTGGTTTTTATAACCGAAGTGGAGAGTGTTTACAGCGCGGTATGCACTGAGTCCTTATATAAAACAGATACGCTTCGTCTGTAAAGGGTTAATATAGGCCGGCCCGTTTTTACAATCATGTCTTGTACTAAAGTGACTAAATGCTAATAAGAGACCAATCGAAGTATTCATTGGAACAGGCTGTATGTTATTACCGAATCTTATCGAATCCTACTAGCTGTCTACGTGCTTTTCATGAACCCCGACCCGAAATTCCCCTAACAGTGTTCAGTTCTACCTCTGTCTCACTCATTCTTTTCAACTGCTCATCTAAGAAATGCCCACCTTATCGTACTGGCGCCGAACGGACCATTACCAACGAGTGTCTTGTGCTTAAGGCGGTAAGGAGATGGCCTTTGACTACGGCAACCTAGATTCTGATCCCACTTTCGGTAGAACTAGTAACGAGGCGTTCAGGGACGTTCTGACTGCAGAGAGGTATGCAGCGTGTTACTTCTTGCTGTTAAGAATACTGCTGTTGTAAAAATTAACTCCTAATAAATTATATGTGAAAATATTTTAGTAAAAATTAATTTTTACTCCAAAATATTTTTCTTTCGTCGTATTCATAGTCCTTCCCTCTTCTACCTACTTGTTCCCAGTAGGTGTAGAGGCTTTTGATTTTTCACTTGATCACACTCAAATACACACCACAGTCGGTAGGACTCCTCTGGACGAGGGATCGGCCCATCGCAGAGACCTCTACCTGACAGCACAAACACTGTACAAGACAAACATCCATTCTCCCGGTGGGATTCGAACCCAAGATCCCAGCAAGCGCTCGGCCGCAGACCTACGCCTTAGACTGCGCTGCCACTGGGATCGGCATATTTTTCTTTATGGCACTGAATATAGGAATTTTTAATACGATTAAGAGAGAGTACAGGAAATTGGGGAGCAACAACAACATCCAGCATTGTATAAATCAATTAATACGTAATACCCATCGGATGTCCCGTGGATCAGGCGAAAAGGCGACGACGCTTCACCCTCGCGGCCTGAGTTTGTTTCTGGCCCCGTCCTGGCTAGTGGACGTAGGGGCAACAATTAATCCCTCGGCGAGATCTCGTAATGAGGCGCCAACATTTGAAAAAAGAAAAAGTCCCGCCTGCAGGACGGTGTTCAGCCTTTTTGCTTGTATCGCTACTAGAATTTCTACTGTCATGAAGAACTGACTCCTTATAACTTACGTGTGCAACAGTTTTAACCATAATTAATTTACTACTGAAAAATATTTTTCTGCTTGAAACAGAATAGATGAATTTATAATGTAATTAACATATACTTATATATACTATATAAGCATATGTGTGTGTGTGCACGCGCGTGCGTGCGTGCGTGCGTGCGTGCAGTGGCATAGCTGGGTTTTCGGGACTCGAAACGAATAATCACAATGGCCGCTTATAACGTAAATTATGACTTAAGAAATCACAACCAGTTATTGAATTTCCTTTTATTTGGCTCAGTAATTTAAAATTTGTTGAGCGCAAACAAATCATTTCTTCATTTAAAATACGCATTTTACCGCCCTGTCTACTCAGTCGCCCAGGGCGGTCGCGCCACTCTCCCCCAGTTACACCAGTGTTAGAAATTCCGGGCGAAGGAAGGTCACATCCAGTTATTTATAAGATCATATTTATAAGGTCACTTTTAGTTTTTTAAGTAAAATGTACAGTTAATTTGAACGCCGTAAAGCGCAGTGGTTAATATATCCAAGTAGCACTTACTTTACATCAATAAATTCTGCACTTTTCCCATAAAATGCGTTTTACATGTTTCGTATAATTCACAAAATAACCTGCAGTTACCTCCCAAAGTAGCGTTAACTGTTTATCCTTTCTTATGGAGACAGTATGTTTTCTGTGGGGTAGGAACTTGTTTTTTAAATGATATTTAGATAAGCTAGTATGTCAAAGGGGGGCACGCGGTGGCGCAGGTGGTTGAGGCGCTGCGCTGTGGCCCTGGGATCGACTCCGCCTCGGACAGATATGAGTATCAGCGATATCTCCTGGGGGTAAAGGCGGCCGGTGCCTAGGGCTGACAACCTTACCACCTTCATATGCCGATTGTCTAGAAATTCTGGGAGCCTCAATCTCCTGGAGCCCTAAGGGCCTGTCCAGGCGTCTCTAGCCTTACCTCATACTATGTCAAAGAGTTACGGAAAAGCAGTGCCATTGAGTACTGGTCGGAGCTTCCTTAGAGAGAAGGCGCGTGGGAATTAAGAACAATTCATCTATTTCGATCTGTGTTTTTGGCACTAACAGAAAACTGTGACGTAGACTGATCGCGTGGAGTAGATTAGGCAAAGATGTCAAACCACTGGCATTCGTGCTGCTGTAAAGGACAGAGAGCTGGTAACGCAAGTTATATTCGTGGCAGGTGTGTTTGCGTTACACGGAAATCCTCCTTCGTGCTGATAACAGAGTTAGCCATGCTTTACAGCCGGAAGCACTTCTGACGTCTTAGTCCTGTGGACGTAAAAGTGACGTTTAAACTTGTGCAAGCAGTGAAAATAGCGAACACATTAGACTGATGTCTTAAGATACGTCGGTACATGTTACAAAATCATTTTGTTTTGCACAAGTTCAGAACAGCCAAGTGAAGAGCAGTTCTGTGATTGTGTAATGATAGAAACAATGGCCACGATAAGGTTGCCCGTCCAGACTGCGCGGCGCGGGGTCCGCATGCGTCAGGGTGGCCGCCAAACCTGCAGAATAGTAACATTTGCTGTAGGGTCTTTCGGACAGTGTTCCCTTCTTCTGACAGAAGGCAGTATTCTGGATCCCAATTACGAAACCTGAGCGTGACTAAGTTAATAATTACAGGTTCCCCCCCCCCCACACACACACACCAATTGTCTGTGCCACTGGTTAAAAGGGAAACGTTGCTGCTGTTATTTACAGCATGTCCGTATGTCAGCGTGTCACACCTGACCGCGTGGTGACGACATTTTAAACGCTGCAGTATCCGAGGTTCGCACAGCGGTACTGATGAAGTTTACAGTATATTGGGGTAAGACGCCTTGAGAATTTATGTATATAGGTATATCGTAGGTATCAGTCTTTTTCGACTACTCTGAAGATGGATGCAACAAGCTCCTCCGAAACGTAGGTACTCGTACCAATCCACACAGCATAATACCCCAGAATACTTAACTCTTCGGTACTTTATTCGTCATCGTCATGATGATGATGATCATCATCATCCATCCATTCGTCCATCTAGCCATTTGTGTTTCCCCTGGGTTTGGTTGTATGATACCAGATCCGCGTCTGTTCTTCACCATCTTCCCTTAAGCGACTTTTTATATTTGCTTCAGTCTTTCCTTACTAACTCCATGAAACACCGTACAGTTACTCTTACAGTACTTTGCTTTTGAGAAGCTGGTAGCAGTTTGCTGTGTTGGGAAATTTCACAGGAGTGCATCACACATCCCTATCCATAGGCAGATAAATCAACTGCACACCTTCACCCCAAATTCTGAACACCTGTTTTGATGTATTCTTCCCATCTAAGGCCATGTCTCACCAAGTGGTTTTCTTCATTCAGGTGTTCTGTTTCAGATTTTGTATGAATTTCCCATCTCCATATATGTTAGCTTAATAATTCTACCCATCCCATCCCCTTTGATTTGATGCAAGTTTTTCATCTCACAACATTTTTAAACCATCCAAGCATAACAAATCACTTGAGTAGTAGTAGATCTGAATAAAATTTAATAAACCCTTAACATATTTGACATATTTCTGTAAAAAGACCTGTAAATACAGTATGCCTTCACTGTCCCAAAAAACTTATATGAAAAATGCAGTGCTGCCTGGTCATACTAAGCATGTTGTGACATAACCTCCTTGTGAACAGTATACAGCATGCTTCATAATGACCTTGGCACTACCATAACCTACTGGGCAATGAGCCATTTAATGTCACTTTTAAGGCACATGAAAAATGAGTCACTTTATGAGTCTGCTGTGAGACTAATTTGCATGCATATCCATAACACTACTGGGTGACAGCAGAAGTAACAAATGTGAGTTGAAACTTTTGGAGTGGGATCACACCAGAATCATCCTTTAGCTGTAGGTTTATAACATGTAATCACTTAATCAATGCTACTGGTGGTAAGAAGAGTTTTTGACTTCCTGCGAGGCCAGGATAGCTCAGCGACTAGGCTGCAGGATGAGTGACCGAGGAATCATGGTTTGAATCCTGGCAGGGGCAAGTGATTTTTCTTTTCTCCAGAGTGTCCAGACCAGCTGTTGGGCATCACTCAGCCACATGTTCAGTGGGTGATGTCGGTCAAGCAAACAGAGCGGGAAGCAGACGCTCACATCCATCTAGTGCCAAGGTCAATGCATGGGTGTATATGACTATGTGCCCCCATATGCCTTTGTGTGCACAGAGGCTACCCTTGCCTTTTACTTTCTTCAAAGAGTTGTTATATTTGATATTTTGTATATTTCCTGCTGATTCTTAACTATTTACACCCTTATCCTTCTTTCTGTATTTGTCTGTCATTCAGTGAAATGTTCTATCCTTGCCAATAGGCCATATTCCATATCAATAATAATGATTTTGTTTTAACTTTACAGATTCCGATTGACATCATCCAGTGTCTCAATAGTATTGAAAACATCACAGAGCTTGAGAACTGTATAAATACAGAGGCACTGCCCAGCTATGACAGTCCAGTATCTGAAATTGGAAGTAAGTATGCCATTGGCATTAAAACATCAAACCAAACCTCTAGCATTAGAACCTAAAGGTAAGGGACATTATTTTGTCTGACGATTCACCTCACTTCAGTGATACTACTTCATGTCACAGCAGGCAGCACGGTGCTCCCTGTCTTCCACTTTGCCATGAATTGGAGCCTGTGCAATTCAGTGCAGTGTATATCAGTTAATACAAGGTCTTTGCTCATAATATTTAACACTGCTGCTGAAACTTTTTTCTTTGGCTGACAGACATGCATTGCATCTGACAGACACATTCATTGCACTGAAGACATTACATCCTGAATGCCCCCCAATCATCTTCAGTGCTCAGTGTGATTACAACTTTACACTTTGTCCTTTAACATTCCCCACACGTAAAAATCACACGAGTTGAGATCTGGCAAATGAGGCAGCCACAATCCCCTGCATACAAGCATTATTCTGTCACCAGAAGCACTGTAAACAATGCATAGAAACAGCTGGTGAGTGAGCTGGGTTTTGTGAGTTACACAAGATGATAGGAAATGACTAGTAACAGTTGTACGATAAAATAATGTGTCCGTACAATGCAGCTGTAATAGAATCAGTGAGATGCTCACATGAAATTATTAAGTTGTGGTTTCCTCACATGAACTATTCAGTCTCCCATGATTTGAGAACCAGCGGTACTAACCATTGAGAATAAAGCTACAAAAATTCCTTAGATTGTGTCTTTGGGATTATGATGGCGTGTAGTCTTGGATACCAGCATTGCAGTGCGACCTGCTGTCTCCATGTTCACTGTTGAAGTCAACCCTAAACATGGAAACAGTGTATTCTTCCAAAACATTGATATCCACCAACAAGGCTGCATGGTGTTGCAACCCAGAAGACCAACCTCTGTGCTAAGCTGAATGCTCCTATCACAAAAGTTATCATTGCATAACTTAATCTACCGTTTAGGTCAGTGTACAGTGTACTCGATTAGCTGGGGTAATGGTGGGGAGAGGGTGCACAGATTCCAAAGCATATACGCTACTGAGCCATGAACAGAAAATAAAACTGTAAATTGGTTAGTATATACATAATACATACACAGCTTATGCTTATTGTTTAGGTAAATAGTCCATCATTTGTATTGAGGATTTTGTTTGAGCACTCAATGCTAAATCATGTTATTTCCCACCTTCGTCACTAGTCATTAGCAACTTGCGATTGTGCACAGATAATCCACAAACCAGATAACCAAGACTACACTTTGTTTTTGTTTTGGACATTATTCATCCTCCTGGGTTTTTCCAAATAGTGTTTTGGAAAGTGGATTCCTTCTCATCATCTGGTATGAAGGTTTCTACTCAGTTGGAGCCTTTAGAAAGAGCTAGTTTCAAACATGGGACACTGAAAGAGGTTATAACCAGAGCATATATACTGACAAGCAAGGGTTCACAAATTTACAGAAATCTAAAAGGCACTTCCAAATTCTGGGCACCAGAAGGGTCACATGAAGCAAGTTCCACACTGAAAACCTACAATTGTGGGGTGACCTGTGAACCCCACTGTTATCAGGCACTGTGTGCTTGGTGCATGTGTACTGATGCACATTGTTGTGTATAAAAAACAGCAATAATTATGCTGAAAGTATCAGGTGCCAATAAACAAAACTTAGTCACCAGGGTGACCAGACACCCAGGTTTTATACATCCCCGCTGTTAAGGACAAAACCCATCAACAGGAAAACAGAGAAACTGCAAATCAGTTCATAGGGAAACCACAAGAAAATGAAACTCATGCCACCTGGTTTGCGTGGTTAAAATCTGTCAACCAAGAAGTAGAAACAAATGCCTACAAAATGAGAATTGTGACAAAAATTCCCAATTATACAGGATGACTACACTAAGTATGATGTGGAGAGGGATTGCATTAAGCAAACAGAAAATAGTGAGCCAGATCAAGCCCAAATGCCCTGTACCTGAACTCACCTTCTCACTGATGAATGCAGTCCAAATACCTTTATACATAATACTTTATTCTTAATGACAGAAACAGGTCCCTTTTGCAAAATGTTGTGTATGAAAACACCCAAGGCCATAAACAGTGTCCAAAAAGAGTCATATTTATCATAACACACCACAATCAGGAACATTTCAATGTGGTCCAGTTATTTACACCAGGACTTTAAAATGATTGTTGTCTACACATGCATACTCACCTTGTGCAAAGGGATGCTCAGAAGAAATGCTAGTTTTACATTTCAACTTTATATTTTGGCCTGTCTTAGTTCTGAGATTCTCACAGTAGTGACTATGAAGATTTATGTCTTCTGGAATGTGAAGACATGTATGTACATAGTTCGGTAGAAGTGTAGGAATTTTGTGCCTTCATCATCTACCGTGACAATGGAGACAGCAAGTTCCTCTGGAAAGTCTGTACACTTTACACTGCACTAGACCACATGGTATTGCATCCTAGAAGACCGGTAGCTCTTGAGTTTTGTTTATGTTGAAGGTGCTTTGTTCTGATGTTAGAAAACCCACCAACAACACACATTTACAATATGGAAAGCGGTTTAAGTGTAAGAAAAGGAAGTGTTGCTTTTCAACAGCCTTGTATTGCTTTAACTTTTGGCTACTGTGATGGACCAGATTCTCCTGTGTGAGTTGTAAATGCCATGAATTATGGGTTGAGAATCAGAGATTGAAAAACCTGACAACAGCATTCACCAGTTTTTGATCTCAACAACACATTTCCTGAATTTTTGACTCGACAGTAATTCATTATTGCTATTTCTACGTAAATTGTAACACCTTTTGAAGTGATTTAGTAACTAATATCCCAAGCAAGTACTTGTAAATATCTGTGGAATACTGTCATGTGCATTTCTTAATTTTATGATCTAAGCGTACATGTATGTACACTGCATGAGATCTGAGTTTTCCACGGTGTTGGTGCTAGGGTTGCAGATCTCTGAGTTGTTAAACTGAGTAGCAGGGTTATTGATTCCCATTGTTTGAAAGGAACAATGTCCCTTCACTTGCAGGGATTGAGGTCCTTCAGCATGTCAGGAATCAACACTCTGCTACTCAGCACACAACCCAAAAGACCTGAAGTACACACACTGTTTGCAAAACTGACAAATATCATAAAGATATGCCATCACAATATTATAAGGACATCTGGCACACATCAATGAATGCTCCTTTTCCTGCTGCTCATATCTGTGTGAAACTGAAGGTTCCTTATAAACTTGCTGTTGCTGCCTTCAAAGAAAACTGTGCTTAAGACAGACACACACACTATGGAAATTTGAAGAAAGTCACTTTCAGGTACTAAATCGACCCGAAGGAGTTGTATACTTATTCGATGCATATTAATAGCGTCATCTAGTATCAGTGCTTCCATACTTCCCATGCCTCGAGAACATAATGCAAAAATGTAAGATACCATGAAAAATTTACATTTAATTTTACCTCCTATTACAGCTTGTATTAATATCACATTAATAGATGGTAATTATGAGAATTAAGAAATTAAAAACTATGCAATGAAAAATATTTAATGGAAGATCACAATTTGCAGTAGCAAACATCTAAAAGACCTTGTAAACAGGTGTTTTATAACATTTCACAACTCCTCACCTGTATGCAGTGTGTCAATGACATCAGTGAATTAACAGTTTACAGTTCTGCTGTTACAGACTTCTGTAGTGTTTTCCTTGAGGTAACTCAGACAACTTGATGTTGACAATTTAGAATTTAATTCAGAAGTAATATGTGAACATTATGTGACAGACGGATCAAACAAAATAATTAATTGTTCAGTGCTAGAATTAAGAGTGTGCTGAAAAGACAACTATGGTCATGATAAAAGGAATATCATACGTATTAATAGTCATATAATAATGCGTACGAATATTTAAGAAAACACCGTGGAATGTCTTGTCGCCAATTAACAGAAGGGATCGGCAGTCTACTGTGGAGGAGATGTGACCTTAACTGACCTTAACAGCACAAAACTTACCATATTGATGAACCAGCTTAAACCACTAGTTAACAGAACATAGTTTTAATTCTAAGCTTACATTTATATGCAAGTACTTGAGCATCACTGTCTGTCTTTCACATAACCCATCTTAATAATCCAGTGTTGTGAACCAAATTTTTCATGCAGTAACTGCAACTGGTGGTTAATTCATAATTGTGAAATGCCCCACAGTCAGTATTGAGGCAATCAGCTGTGTGTGTTTACATCACAATCAAATGTCTATTTCTTATGAACCTCAAGGCCGGGTTGCTACATTCAAAGTGGATGTAGTTAAGGTATTTTAAATGAACTAAACACTTTACAAGTTTTCTTAGCCTGTACTATATAAAACTGTTATGGAATCATTGTAACTTCCATTTACTTAAACTTTCTGGGCTTGGCCTTTCTTCATTACCCTACATATGAGTTACACAACTAAAACTTCCACAGTCCCAACTTCCTCTTCATCGTCCAATACAAATAGGAACCATAAGAAGGGAGGTGATGAACAAATGAAAATTAATCATCAGAGTTGGTTCAATGCAATCCTTACGTTTACAACTGTTTGTTAACTATGAACGAAGCATTATGAACATGACCAAGTAAACATGACAATATTCATATCAGAAATCAACTCTACGAAGTCAAATTGAAAACAACTGAAAAACATTACGTGAAGAGACCTACAGTCACAACGCTAATCATCCCACTTCATTTTATTTGATCAAATACTTCCAAGAGATTTCTTCTGCATCGTGCATAATGTTGGTAAACCAGAAGCCAGATTTTAAATTCACCAGAAATTCCATCACAATCATTACCATGACACCATATGTTTGGATTGATGCTGTAGGCAATCTGTAGTCTGCAGAAGCGTCCCCATTTCATACTATTTGTCTTCAGCCCCACATTGTTGGGTGCCATGCCAGGCTGTTTGGTGTGCTGGAACTGAACATTTCCATGAGCTTCCAAAAACCTGTTGACTTTGGTAACAGACTCCACACTGGTTTTAGGATGGCAGTCACCATGACCTTCTTCATGTCTGGCAGTGCTATATATCTCTGAGGCTACTGGAATACCATAGTTCAATGGAGCTATGAACTGTGACTGAAAAGATGTGAGCATGTTGCATTTCTCATTGTTGGTGTCCTGCACAGAGAGGCTGTCAAGATTAACTCTTGCTATTAAATCAGATTCCTTTGAACAACTTACTTCAACCATACAGTCAGAATTATCCAGTGGCTTTGCTAACTCTTCATTTGACAGTGAATCATGTAGTAACTTCAGACCTTCTGACGGCATTACATTGTTCTTATCATCCGCTGTTACAAAAGCCTTCTTTCGATGCTGAATGGGACCTGAAGGTTCTACTGATATGAACCTGTGTACTGTTTCAGGAACCTCTAATTGCATAAACCCAGCAACTGAATCCTTGCTGCTGATCGTATGTCCAAACCAATCTAATACAGCATCATCAGCAAGATGTGTTGCTAACTGATCACGCTCCTTATCCATCAGAGTGCAAAAAACTTCAGCAAAGTTTATAGCAGCCTGTTTTTCATCATCAGTCCATGCCATTGCAAAAGAACTGGACATCTCTAAACATCTGTAATAAGTCAGATTTTTTTTATTAGTGCTACTGATTACACAAAAGATTTTACACACACACACACACACACACACACACACAGAGAGAGAGAGAGAGAGAGAGAGAGAGAGAGAGCTACTAGAATTAAGGAACTGCCAACTCAGTGGTGGTGTTTGAATGCCATGCACATTACTTTACAGAGTCCTGGAGTCATTCTCCAGCTAAAATGATGAAACTTTTCACTCATACCAAAATGATACACCACACAGAATGATGTTAGTAAGCTGCAGGCCTAACTGCCAACAAAACACACTTCTATATTTCAAAGTTAAGTAACACATGTTAATTTACAAGCCTCTGTCAGTGGAAATTCATGCACCTGTACACGTGATGATTCCTTTTTTAATTACTGTCCCAGCTAACATTACACTTTTTACATCTTTGCAGCAGTGTAGCTGAAATCTTTGTTATTCTGGGATATGATGCTGTATGGTCTTGAAACACTGGGAACAGATTACCCAGCAATGCAGCGTCATGTCCCAGAAGAACAGCAGCCAGGTAACATCTGTCAGCTTAGCTGTAGCTATTTTAGGTGCATTAAAGTGGTAACAAAATCTCACAAGGATGTGCCTTGGTGGACCAAAGACAAGCAGTTTGTGTAGATGTCAGAAACGTGGATATACAGAAAAGGTTTTCATGCAGATTATAATAGGCTGACATTTTAATAAACAGACAAGACTGTATGTACTATGGAATGCAGTATATTACATGTCATGTACTGCCAAACATGTTTCAGCCCTCAGAAAATGTACTGAAGGCCTGAGGTTGTAAATGAGTGAGACAATACAAGCAGCATGATTTGTCACACTTTATGTTAAGTGTAGTTTTGATTGCAGTGGAATGCTGCAAAAGCCAAACAGCCACTACAGTCACTGGGCAATAACATGCAAAATAATGGGCAGGCCATTTAAATCCCGGTCTTTTGCTGAATTCCAGCGCCAAAAGGTTATTGATATGATGGTATAACTTACAGTCGCAAAAATTACATTTTATTAAGATAAAAGTTTGTATAGCATGTCCTGTGTATCTCAGATACAGTGCAGTAGGTTAGAATCAAATGTTCATTATCATGATATGTATCACTGTAATAATCATGTGAAGTCACAGCACAAAGCAGTAATATTTTATCTTTGCAGAAAATGGGCGCTGAAGCAAGTGTCAGGATCCAGGAGTGTCATAGGCTAAAAACCTCATGTAAAGGGGCCACATGTTAAATCAAGCTGTAGATGGGAAAATAATATTAAAATTGTTGTTACAAGTATGGTTTATACTGATGTCTATTGACTGAACATGCCCAACTGTGGGTTTTTGAGGTGACAGAACAACAGAATATTTTGAACATTTCAGTATCCACTGACTCAACAGCATTTTTTGAATCAGCAAGTTAGTATATCAAAATGCATGCATTTGCATATGAAATGAATATCACAGGCACTGTTTTATGAAAATAAGATCCTGATCATTGCTTTTCTATGATCCATTTGGCTGGGGATGACATGAAGCAATGGAATCTACCTGAATGAGAATTTGGCTATTGGAAGGACCCTGTCAAGGGAAGGAAATCATTGTTACCAAATTCTTAGAGTTCAGCATTATTTAACAGTGCTGTCAATTGCAAAGATTATATGGCTGTTGGAGCTCAGCACTACCATCAGAGGCAAAATGGAAATGATTACTCTGTATTCTTCAAATGAAGTGCATAAAATGTCTGTCTTCCATCTATCGATATCAATCTACATTCTGTCTTCAAAAGCATGCAACTAATTTTGATTTGTACTGGACCACCACAAACATAGAAGCTGGGACAGCAGTCAGGATGGTGACTAGATTATGGGCTAGAGGACACAAGGTTCGATTCCTGGCAGGAACAAAAAATTTTTTTCTTCTCCAAAATGTTCAGCCTGGCTCTAAGGCCCACCTAGCCTGCTATTCAATGGATGGCACAGGCTGTTTTGCTGCAGGTAAATTGGCTGGGGTGCAGGTCAGAACATCCACCTCTGTCTAGCACTGAGACTAAGAATGAGTGTGGCTATACCTCATCTCCTCCTCTGTGCCTTCATGGCATCGACAGGGGCAAATTTACCTTTACTGGTCCACTACAAGCAATCTGCTTTACTTGATGTTTAAATCTGCCAGATGTCAAGCTTCTAAAAAGATGCTCACCATACCAAAAAAAGTGGTATTTGCCATGAACAGTACATCCACAAAAATTCACACTGGTCATTTGAACCATTTTTTTTAAATGCTGCATATTTAATGACATATAACACTGACTGTAGTATCTGCACTCTTGATGTGTTCTGTAGAGTTGCCACCATTCATATCACAGAGACGAATGGTGGAGTGGAGGTATAGCACCATTCACTCTTAACCTTGCCACTAGACGGAGATGAGTGGTCAGCCTCACACCCTGGCTGCTTCACACCAAAGATCCCCTGGTACCCACTGAATGGGAGACTGGGCAAGTCTCACAGCCAGTCTGGACAGCTGGGAGAAGAGAATAACCTTTCGCCCTTTCAGGACTCGAACCACAATTCCTCAGCTGTCCAGCCTGTAGCTTAGTCGCTATACCACTTATGCTAATGTGGCTGTAATATGTTCAGTAAGCAATAAATATATAGGTGAAAAAAAACTGAACATTCAGACAAATAATGAAACAGATTATTGTATTTTAAATATTGCCAGTCTTTATCCAAACTGCACGTTGTGAATGTATGGGAACGATACTGTTCAGTTATTTATTACTGCAGTACGGCAGCTCTCTATTTGTGATTATTTGAAAATGTCAAAATGTAATTTATATTTATTTTCAGATCGATTTGGTTCTGATGACGGTGAAGCAATTGACAGAAGTAAGTTTTGCTCTCTGATACTTCTTTCATTATCTATTACTGATGATTAGAAGTCAACTTGAGCATTGTACAATGAAGTGAATGTACTTGCAAGGGCCATTTCATTCAACAGAAGCTGCCGTGATCCCAAAGTCTGCCACCTGCGCACCAGAATTGGTCACAGTTCCCTTACAGAACGAGGATGATAAGTCTGTGATTTACTATCCACCATGTACTCGTGTGGAGCGTTGTGGTGGGTGCTGTTCACACGAGTTGCTAAGCTGCCAACCTACAGCCACAGAACTCATTACCTTCCAGGTACTTAACATTTGTTAGTCTTTCCCACTTTTTTTTTAATGCAGTAGGTGCTTGACTGTCTTTTCTTTCTTGTAGGACTCCCATGTTACAGTCTAACCGAAACTGGTATTTTGGATATGTACCATCTTTGATGGAACAAAAAGTGGGAAGACCCAGTTGAATATTTTACTGCACTCCATACTGAAGTGTCCACAAGCCATCTCTTCCCTTCAGGCTGCCCAACCAAAACTCCGTGCCTTTCTCATCTGCCGCTTGCACTGGTCTGACCATTCTAACAACGCTCAGTAAAAAGTACGGTTATAAAGCTCCATATCATGCAAGTTCCCTCTTGGGTCCTAACTAACTAACTAGCCAACCAGCCACTCCATGGAACAGTGTCCTTCCCTGTAGCTTACAGTTTCATCTAATCAAGAAATTCTTTGCATTTTGTGGAACCTAAAGGTTCATTGCCATATATATAACGGGACCACCACTGGTCTCTGTTCTTAAGTAGATGAATCCAGTCCACACCCTCCCATTCAGTTTCTTGAAAGTCCATTTTAATTTTGTCCTCCTATCTACATTAGGTCATCCAAGTTTAGCTGCAAATATTCTCAATCTCTGTACTTCCCTAATGTCAGAGACTAAGCTTCACACCCGTACACAACAGCAGCTAAAAATTACACCTTTTATGGCATCGATTTTTTTATGAGTTCAGAGTATTGGAAAGGCAAAAATAATTTGTGCATTGATATGACATGAATTGGTGTATCATAGTCTGTATAGTAACCAGGCTGCGGGACAACTGAGGACATGTGGTTCAATTCTTGGCAGGGACAGGAGATTGTTATCTTCTCCAGAATGTTAGACCAGCTGTTGGGCCCACTCAGCCACCTACTCAGTGGGTACCAGTGTATCTTTCGCCCAGGATAAAAGTGATCGCAGTGTAATGCTGGCCACTAACCTCAATCTAGTGTCAAGGTTAAAACTGAATGGGGGTATACCTCCACTCACTCACATACCTTCATGAAATGGGCAAGGACAATTTTACCTCTATTATGACGTATGCAAAAATTACTTCTGTTCTTCCAATTCTTTGAACCTGTAAAAGGGTTATAAAAGATCCTGGTACAGCTCTTATATATGCTGGGATGCTTAGAGATGTTAAAGGTGGCCAGCAATGGGCAAGATGCACATATAGAAAAGTAGACAAATGGTCATATACCTTTATCCCTGGGGAAAAAGTCCCCAGAACCCATTGAATAGGAGGCTGAGTGGGCCCCAATGCCAGTCTGGATGCTTTGAAGAGAAAAATCTGTTGCCTGTGCCAGGAATGAAACCATGATCCGTCAGTTTTCCAGTTCATAGCCGAGTCTGTATGCCAACCATGGTGTCCCAACTCAGTGCATGTACCATGAACTAAACTGTATGTATTACACCTTGACAGGTTATAGAGACAAAATATGAAGGTGGGTCCAAACTGAACTACAAAGGGAAAAGGTATGTTACCGTGGAGCAACACACGAAGTGTAAATGTGACTGCAAGGTTAAAGAGGAGGTAAGCATAGAGTGTGAAACTGTATTTGTTGAACATCCTTATTTAGAAAATCTTAGGTCTTGATAAAGTACAGTTAGTATGTAAGACTTTAATGTGTGCACCCATTATCAGTAGTTTGTTTCTTGGTGTGCTTGACATTGAGTCTTGCAGTGGGGGCATGTGGTTTGAATCCCAGCTGGGATATTTAGCCTGAGGTTTTTCATGGTTTTCCTCAATCCTTCCAAGCAAATTCCAGAATACTGCCTTGTTTAGACCATGACCACTTCCATTTCCTCACCAACAGCGCCACCATTGTTGCTTTACAGTCTCTGATACTGACAGCATCATAAGAACACCACAGCCAAAAGACACATCACAAACTGCAGAATTAAAATAAATTCATCATTCATACTTGTTTCTGATGTGCATTTTTACAGTATCCAATGATATGGCATACCGGCACCTTGATTGACAGCAATGCATTATATGAATATCATGGATTGAGAAATTTTGGGGTAAAAATAGATCTCACTTGTTTGTATTCCAACAGAATTACCACAATATGCAATAGTATCACAAATATCTTTTTTTATTTTTTAGTACAAAGGGGCATATTCAACTCTACCTGCTGTAAAAGAATGAGTAGCAGCACTTTTTTTACAAGAACGACTGGTATAGATATTATTGTCCCTTCTAGCATTTGCTGGGCATGACCAAGGAAAGCCATTGAAAACACATGACATCAGTCTCAAGGTTCATATTGATGTCAGGGATGTCCCACATGTGAGTGCAACCACAACACTACACTGCTTGATTTGCTGTCATGGCACAGTCTCCAAATTGTGTAGAGTGATCTTGGGTTCTCCAGACAGAATGTGAATGTATGTTGCAGTATAATAAAGACAACAGAAAACTTCATGTTGAAGATGTATGAAATGAATGATCAAGAAAATGAAGTGGGAAGGATAGGTGGAGACATGATTTCTTTTAATCCTCCTGCGCTGTAAACAATATCCTCTGCAATCTGTTATTCATTTACTCATATTTTACATCTTGTAAGTGCTTTGAGACAGAAGGAGAAGCTCTTTTACCGTACTCTACTGGCATAAAAAAAAACAAATTCTGGCTCAAAAAATTAACTGGAGCCCTGCACTTTGGTAAATTCTTGCAATCTGGAAAGGGTTAAGGTATTATCCTAGCAACAGCCTCCCAAGAGCGAAACAAACCCGCAGTACAAGAGCTGGTGTGAACCAGAATTTAGTCCCACATAAACGCTACGCATGGTAACATCTACATTATCATTCTGGACATGTTCCTTTTGATAGTTTCAACTAATCTTGACATAACTAGATAGTTTTGTTCCTGGGCAGGTCACCGCTGTACTCAAATGTTTAACAAATATCCTGTTGTTACAAAAATGCATGTTTAGCAGCCTTGTCACAAGAGGCCACCATGATACCATGTCCTGAACCAGTTCAGTCCAGTTCACATCCTCCTGTTGTGACATTGTCACCAAGTGATCTCATTTCAGAGTTCCAGACCAAATTTTGTACACGTTCTAGTTTTCTCACAAGTCCTGCATGTCAAGTTTACTGAGCAAGTTGGCTCCAGCAGTAACACTTCTGACATGTAATTGGGAGATGCCCAATTCACACTGAATATTCTGAGGTTTTTTATGAATTTCCTGAAATCCTCCAGGCAGGTGAGAAGACTGTACCTTATAGTAAGCCATGATCACTTCCTTCCTGTTTGTAATTCAGCTGTCATCCAATCATTCAGCACTATGTAGTCTGAATTACCAACAGCATTATTGCATAAGCTATGACAAAAAAAAAGACATGTAAAGTTCATCTATACATTAATGACACTGAGTGCAGAATATAAACTACTGTTGTCAACTGATGAGAACAACTTTGACCTTGGCAGCAGTGGCATGTGAAGTCAGGCCAGTAGCTGCCGTATTCCACTTAAAAACACATTTGACTGAGGTGCAGTTGCATGTTGTGCATTCAAGTTAATGGTATTACTTTCTGTTGTGTCCTACCTGTTTACAGCAGTGAATAAATTTGACTTTAGGCTTTCTTTAGACTGAACACCTAACAAATGGGGACCAGTAGAAAATGGCATGTGCAGTTGTAGAGACTCATGTTTTTGATGGGATCTGTATGTTTTCTTCACAAGATTAGCCTGGAGATAAGGGACCCTACCCACACTGTCAAGGTCAGAGCTGTTCTCATCAGCTCAGCACGGTAGGAATCTCAGCAGGAAGTAATTTTATTTCTCCCAAAGTGTCTTTGTCTTAAATCAGGAATAGTCTCTTTAGCAGAGCAGCTTCAATCTTTCCTCCCTTCTCTGACTGGAAAATAAGATGTTGCATCCACTGCACAACAGTGGTTAGAATTACAAATGTAACTATCTCCTTCCAGCATTGCAATCAGTTACAACGATATGAAAAGAGTGAATGCGGCTGTATTTGTGGTAATGTGGATGAGGAACAGAAGTGCATAGCAGAGAATGACACCAAACTGTGGGATCCTAAGCAGTGTTTGTGTGCCTGTCGGTACACCAAAGAGTGCAGTACTGGGTTTTATTTTGACCAGAAAACATGCAAGTAAGTACAAGAATTGTTTCAGCCTGTCTTTTTTACTGTGGCACTCCAACTGGACTTCATCCCTTGTCTGATTAAAATACAAAATTGTGAAAACATATGATCACCAAGGAAGCAGATGACTTGCAACCCCAGCCACCTGGAGTGCAGTACACTTCTTCTTAGTTTTACTTCTGCCTGCTTGATGTTGGCTTATGGACTTGCATATTTATATTTTTGACCTTTGTTTCCTGCAAAGTAATTCTATCGTTCACTCTGTTATATTACAATATTTGACCTGCCACAATTTTGTTTGTGTTTGAGCACGTACCTCTGTCAGTCCACCTCTTATACACCTTCATGGATTTGGCTTTGCTTCTATGCCTACTGTTGAGTATTAGCTTTACATAAAGTGCCAAACAGAGTTATGCTCCCCACCTGGAGACAGAAACAGACCCAGTCTCCAAAATGCAATGTTGTAAGAACATGTTTCAATTGGACAATGCATAACATTCAACTGAAGTGCTACAATAGTGGTAGTGACAGTAGTAGTAGCAGCAGCAGCAGCAGCAGCAGCAGCAGCAGCAGCAGCAGTAGTAGTAGTAGTAGTAGTAGCAGCAGCAGCAGCAGCAGCAGCAGCAGCAGCAGCAGCATTAGTAATTCATTAAACTTCACAACCACTTTAGCTTGTTTATGAGGAAAAACAGCCATGTGGAATGACAAATGACTAATTTGACATAGGGAGCAGCAGTTAAAAAGAACTAATGGAAAGATTTTATATTCCTCTGTGGAATATAAATGGATAAAATGCAATATAAATGGATGTTCCATTACATGCTGCCTGATCACTATCATAGTGCATCATGATTATGGTATTACAGAGTTACTGCATCTCTTACAGCTGTTCGCCAGTCCCTATTATCAGGCGTCGAGTCAGTGACAGCAGTTTGGAAATGCGAAACAGATGGGGAGAGATCCCACACTTTAGTTATGAAGTGATGCCACGACCAGTAAAACCACTGAATAAAGTTACAGAAAAGGATGATGAAGAGCAATAAGCATGTGACTGTTAATGTATTCAACACAAAAATCAAGAAAATTACAATGCACTTGGATATTTAAACTTCAGCATTTGGACTTTATATAGCTGATGAATGGGGAAATCACTGTCTGTCCCAGTAATGAATGGCTGACAGTATAGTCACTCTATGGACACACTTTCTAAACAACATAAACGGGACATATTTGGACATGGAGACTGCGGCATGCCTCATACTTTTGCAGTACATTTATGAGGATATTTCAAATGAAACCCATTTGAATACAATTCTGCGTGAAGCAGCAGTGACCAGTAAAAATATGTAGTTTGCAGAGGTGCTGAGGTACATCCCACTGACAGATCTGCTTTGCAAAGAACCCTCTGATCTACTGGTGGAACCAGCTCACCACTGTAACCTCGACATCATATATAGACTGAATATAGGGCCTAGGGCCTTATAGTGCATCACTTTCAAGGACCATGACATCACCATCTATGCACAGCACTACTGCTGTGGAACCCTCTCAGACGTACACACTGTCTTCAAGAGAAAGTATCCCAGCATGCTCACAAGAAGTGTCCCCATGATGCAGACCATGCCTGTGCCCATGTGGCCTATACTGTCCAAGACCCAGTACAATGTATGCGCTGAAGGTGCTGGACCATCCCCCATAGAGCCTGGAACATCCACCATGTGACTGCAACATGTTTGGCCCATTGAGGAAAGTGCTAAATGGTTCTGGATGATGATACAAAGGCTTTGGTGGTATAGTGGTTCCAGTAGGTGCCCACGTAGGGCATTGATCAGCAAGAATGACAACTGCATGCCTGCCTCAGTGCCAGTGGGGTCTGTTTTTAATTGTCTCTATTTCTTCATCCATAACAGCCCCCAGATCTGAATAAGCTTCATATTTCCTAGGTGTGTTTGAATTTTATAATTTGGTTGTATACTAGACTAGTAATTGTCTTTATATTTTAATTGTAGTAGTTCCTCATGTAAATAAAACATCTCAGGAGAGGTTTATCCACTCTTTGACAACAGAGGAATCCATATTTGTTCATCCTGTAATGTGTTTCCAGTGTCAGAAATTCCAGCTTTTGCCTTACAATTAAACTTCTACTACTTCTAAGAAAAGACAATGCCAACACTGTCACTGTCACTAATATTTCTCCACAAATAAAAAACAGAACTGGTATTTGTGTACCTATACTTCAAGTGCAAGTTTTCAGACAGTGTGCAGTGCTACTTGGCAGGCAATTGGCAGTGTTGCTACATGTAAGCAGTGAAGAGGCAAGACATGTGGCACTGGCTGAATCAGTATATGCAGTCTTGCAGTGCTGCATTTTGTAGCTCTCTCTGTCCCTCTGTACCAGGTACAGCACCCACCCACCATCATTAGATTTCTAATTTAGTATTAAAATTACTGAACTGCACTAACATATGTCTGGAAGACATTTTCAGGTGTTGTCAGGTCTTCATCCTGAGTCCAAAGTTGAAGTATGCAGTTGGAGTCACAAGCATCCAGCGGACACAGTACATAACAGGATGTCTTAACAAGAGAAAGAAATGTGGCAGTGGAGCACTGTTCACAAATAGAATGTACAACTGGCAGCATCCTAGCAAACACATGACCTCTGGCCAGTGCTGTACCGAGATGGACAGTGATAAGCAGCATACTAGGGACCATAAAATCATAACAGGACTCTAGGTACTGCTGTTTTAATCCTAACATCCTCATTCCTGATATCGTATAATACAGAAAGTGCCTCTAATCATGTCCCTGAGCATAGGAAAATATGATTGCCACATGCAGAGGTAATTTGACAGACAGGGTGAAAGTCTTACCAGGGCTGGGATGTGAGATGGGCACTCAGTCATGTGTTGTATGTCACTGTGTGTGAGAACTGTACTGTCTTGAACAAAGGGTGCTCATTTGCCATGCTTTTGCAATGTGACATGGCTTACATTAACTGAGAATTTAAACAGAGTAACAGACATTGATGTTCCAAAAATCCCCATGCAGTTTTTAAAATTCCCATTGCATGACAAAGTTGGAATCTGGTGTGCAGTGACTGCGCCAATGAGTGTGCACAAAATCACAGGGCCCACATTCTTTAAAAAACAATAAATTTATATTGCTGCCTTCGGTTTTACGCTGACACCTTTCTTTAGAGAACTAACAGAAGAAGTAAAAATTATGTTTCTACATCCAGGATGCCACAGCACATGTAGCAAATTGACGATGAGTGCTCAAGAAGAGATATTAAGTGAAAAGTGGTAATCCATGGACTGTGGCCCTGTAGAGTTCCATATTTGAATCCACGAAATTACTATTCATGGGGAACACTGAAATATTCAAAGAGAAACTCCTAATACTTAAAGACTCAAGCTCCATCATGTGTTGACAATAGTTTCATAAGGTACAAGGTCTGCTTAGAACCTGGAAGCCAGTACTTGGAGACTGTTTTATGAAACAGGGTAAGTTGTACTGCAGGAGGAAAAACAGAATTCTAAATACCTGGCAAATGCAGGCTTCCTATGCTATAGTGTTGCCATGACACCTGCCATCCTCAGTGACATGAATAGAAGTACACTCTGTAGTTTCAACAAGCAAGATAGCGTATGTCTTCTGACTTGTGTTTAAGAGACAGATAAACAGTACCCTGATGTTCTAATACAACTCAGAATTTTTTCTCTCACTGGGCTACACTGAAACATGGAGTTCCCAAAGGATAAGTTCTAGGGCCTTTGTTCATAATATGAATGACCGTCCCCTGGAAATAAATTCTATATCTGAACCATTATTATTTGCTGATGACACTAGTATCATAATTTCAATCAGAAATTTTGAAGATTTCTGTTCGGTGTCAAATTTAGTTCTCTCGCATATGATTCAATGGTTTGCTGGTAATAAGTTAGCCCTACATCTTGGTAAAACAAATATAATGAAATTTATAACATGATTCATTCTACACTACATATTCATTATAAAGAAAAGTATATATAATACGTGGTAAATACAAAATTTCTTGGTTTACAAATTGATAACCACCTAAACTGCAAGAGCCATATTGAACACATGATCCCCAAGTTAAGTGCAGCATGTTATGCAGTTAGGTCAGTGGTCCATATCAGTAACAGTAACACTCTCAAATCAATTTACTGGGCATACTTCCATTCAATTACAAAATATGAAATAATTTTCTGGGGTAACTCTTCCAACAATAAGCAGATTTTCACTTCACAAAAGAAAGTTTTGAGAATTATGGTTGGTGTGCAGTCCACTTCATGTATAAGTCTATTTAAGCAATTACAGATTTCACCTACTTCATGCCAATATATATTTTTATTAATGAACTTCACTGTCATAATCAAGAAATTTTGTAAACAAATTCATCTATACATAATATTAATACAAGGAATAAGCACCATCTTCATACACCAAATGCCAACATATCTTGTTTTCAAACAAGTATATTTTATGCTGGCATCAAAATTTTCAACAGGTTAGCATGCAGTCTGATAGTCCTTAAGAATGAAAAGGCAAAGTTTAAATGAGCCTTAAGAAAACACTTAAATACACACTCCTTCTACCCTGTAGATGAATTTTTTATATGTAGAGATGATCTATGATACTTTTTTGTAAAATGTTTATAGTATTTTTTGCTGTAAAAATTGTATATATTCGTGTATTTATGACTTATTCCACATCCTATTGTCTTTGTGACACACTTATAGATTCATGGAATGTATTATATATGTATTTAGTTCATGCAGGCAGATGCTGAAATTGCACCTCACAGTAGGCCATGGTCCATTCCTTTCATGTCACTTTCAATTCATCATTCATTGCCCATCCTACAATTTGAGGATATGTAGTTTGAGACACAGGTAACATCATTAAGTAAAACATAAATAAAATACAATAAAATAAAATAAAGTTATAGTTTATACACACCTACAATTCACTGTTCATGGCTGCTCTTGTTCTCATATTTCACATCTGTAAGATGACACTGGAGCTGTTTAATATACTTAACAACACTGATATTGTTTAAAAGTAGACTTGAATGCACTTCAGCCAACTTTGACAAGTTTATATTCAGTCTTCCTGGAAGAATTAAAAGAATAAATCATCACAGAATTGAAACCTTAAAAACATTTAATTAATATGACACAAAAAGTGGGTGTAAATTATAATCCACAAACACTTTCAAGTATGTTTATAATTTATGGTCTTCACAGTTATGGCTTTCTGGAATATGAGGCTGTGTAGTTTAGCAGACACATGGTGCAATCAAATATTTCCTAGATTGACCATGAGATGACACTACTGCTGCCTGCATGTAGTCCTACTGCTAGGTGTAGTCAGAGACTGTTCAGTCATTGCCTGCTTGGAATAAGGCTGTATCACACGTGATTGTTGAGTAATGTCTTGTTAAGTATAAATGTGTGTTGATCCATTTTTGGTCTTGGCATACCTAGAAAGTGGCAGAATTGAAAGGACACTACCTGCATCAAGTTTTGCTTGAAACTGGGCAAAAATGCTCCAGAAGCTTTCAAAATGTTGATAGTAGCTTTTGGAAAGCAGTTAATGTTACGAACACAAGTTTCTGTGCGATTTTCCAAGTTCAAAAGTATATTGTGACCTCTGCTGCAGATGACAACACTCAGGATGTCCACTGATGCAGAAAACAGATGAAAATGTGGATCAAGTGAAGAAAGTAGTCCGCAAAAACAGAATAATCAGTATCTATGAAGTTGCTAACTTGTTGGGAACTTCATTCTGATCAGATCAGAGCATTCTGAAGCTATCTGCATGTGAGTCTGACTGCTGCCTAGTTGACACAAGCCAGGACCTTTCACGCCCTCCATGCTCACTAGATTTAGTACCAAATCATTTTTTTCCCCCCACAAAAACTCAAAGTGGCATTAAAGAGAAGGAAGTGTAATATCACCGTGACTTGAATGAAACAACAGGGTGCACTGGTTGGGTTCCAAACAGTGCACTTCACGAAATGCTCTATATGGGTGGAATGATGACTGGGCCAGCCAGATGAAGCTCCAGGGAGAATACAGGTTGCATCTCCCTAATCCAGCTCCCTCTAGACCTGGCTGGTGCTGGACCAGGGAATTTTCCAAATCATGGGCAGTCAGCATATTATAATATCAAAGCACCTTACACAAGGCTTCATACAATAAAGTGTTAATTAATTACAGCTCGAAACAATCAAATCTACAACTGCTTTTGGCCGGACTACTAAACGTTAGCAAACTCTTGCAGTAATGCCAACTCACTCACCCCAGAACACATTCTGCATGACCAAAAGACATTAAGATTCATGAAATTACAATTACTGTGCAACTTGGATGAAAAATAAAAAAGAGCAAAACTTTAACGTAAACTTGAGGCAAAAGCACACAACCTGCTCCACAGTTATCACTTTTTTTTTGTAGTTTGTGTTAAATTGTGACCTGCACTTTGAAGGGGAAAACAATGATCAGAATGCAATTGTTGTCATCGTTGTTGTTGAGAAATAAATACAGCCTATAACTATCTGATTCCACCACATGGGTAACTGTTTTACATTATTTTACATTTTCCATTATGCAGTCTCAGATACTTTAAAACACAATCATACTACCTGCAGCAAAGCTCTACTAAAGTCATCTGTTTAAGAGACCATTAATATATACCATAACCAAGAACATGCTTACTGAACTTGACCAAACAGCTCTATCATCCATGCCAATGGACCCATTCTGCTGTTTTTGTGACACATTTTCTACAAGAATGGAACAGGCTGAGACAGATACTATGTTCTGCCATACACGCCATAAAGTACTCAGTCAAGTCATTTGTTGTTTCATCTGCTGCAAAAACAGCATAACTGATCATATTTGAAAATGTTCATGTATAAAGGAACTCCTGTGCTCATTTGAAAATGAGTACTTGTGGACTGTATACTAAGAAATATGCACAGGATTATTTCACAATAGTCATTAGTGTGTTGCTAACAAATTCAAGTAAACTGTGAAATGCCAGTAAATATGTCATACATATCTAAGAATACTGTATTCCAATGAGGAAAAAGACGAACTGTTGTTGCTGCTGCTTTCCATATGGGGAGTCAGCACACAAAGAACATTTTTGTAAACGGTAACTTTTCTGCAATGCTGGTGTCTCTGGAGAGGACTGAGATGCACTATCTTATCACAAGGTATGATAGGACTGCAGCATGCAAGAGTGAGTGCTGTTTATAATACTTGTCACGTATGATATTAAAGGCTTATTTAACCCCTCTGAAAATTAAAAACACTTTCGTGGTTTGAATGCATGGGTTCTTCTCCCATGCAACACAAGTGCAGCTTTTGATCCCACAGTAATTTTTCCTGATTAAGTAAAAATTTCTTGTTAGCTTTGTTTATAGAAGGCCAGCCCTGGTGTCCACCTAGCCTCCTGTACAATGCATGCTGGGTCTTTCCTGGGGTAAAGCAGTCGAGGCATGGCATTGACCACCCATACCCATCTAGCACTGAGGTTAATGAAAGAGTAGATCTATACCTCTACTCCCCTACTGGGCCTTCATGGCCTGTTCTAGGGTGAAATTTACGTTTTTTTACTCAACGAACTCACAGGATTTGGGAACTGCTGCATTCTAACACTAGGGTATGCAGGCTTATATTGTTACTGACATACATGTTTTAAGTCTTTTGCATGCCAATTCGTAACGTTTTACTCACACATGATTATTACCAAACAGTGTTGTGAATAATTTGGGCCGCCCTAATTGTGGAACAAATGGGAATCAAATCATGCAACTGTTCTAGGGGTGTTATACTAAACGCATAGAATCATTATCACCCCAGTATATATGCTTGTGAGAAATGGCTTACAATAGAAAGCATGTTTCAAACTTAACCTTACCGACATTCTTAGATAGCTCAGACGCATAGTATTCTCGCGTAACACGTCTTTCTTTGGAAGGGGGGGGACCACTCATTGTAAGATTCAGCACCCTAATCACTAATCTCACGACAATTGAATACTATAAGCCTGAACACACGTATATTACTGCAGAAAAAATGGTTACTACTTTTAAAATTTGAACACAAATACGAGGGTCCTTGCATCGCCCCACTCACTGAAATAATGTGCGTCCCAGTGCAGCCAACTGTACAAAAATTTAAAACCTGAGGTTAGTTCCCCCCAACACATTACCAAAGAACTTAAATATCATGACACTTGAATTTGTACAATTTAGAGATTTTTCAGTGTACTAGGTTTCATAGCTGTAAAGACAAGTTACACAATATCAGTTAAAGGTGTGAATTTTGCATCCACAATTTTGCTTCCCACGCACTCAAGGGGATAAAATACTAGTGCACCGGTGGAAACAATACTAATTATACACACACGTTGTCCTTAGCGTTTATTTAAGTTAAACAATTTCAATTTTATACAACCACAAACATGCTACCCATTACTGCATTTTGGATTAGTACACCCTTTTCATCATCATTTATCATCCGTGCTCACTCTATATCCAAGTCAGGTATATCGAACCTATGACAAGCGTGCCCACGGTCGCGCGCGAAATGAATTTGCCTGGTTTATAAATGCGAATGTAGCGCCCGCTGTTTTGATACGACAACGGAAATCTCTGAAAATGACTAGCAGCGAAGAAATATTCATCCCTCCTCCGTGCTTCATGGGCTCAACTCTCTCCATCTGCGACTGACTCCTACTTTACCGAGTTGGTATTGCCAAACATCCATATAACATAAGGCGTACGTGTACTTAACGGCGGGAGACCGCAATGAGTTGTAGTGGATCACTGTGTTTTCGAACTTGGTTATGGGTGACTCTATTAGGATCGTGAAGTATTTTAAAACAGTGCATTGTGCTATTTGTAGAAGCGGTTTGTTGTACTGTGGTGGTGTTACGTTGCATTCAACACTGACTTTACAGTGATGTTGTTTTGACCAGCTAAGAGACAAAAACATCAAGTGAAGGAAATAGTAGCGTAATAGTATAAATTTTCAAGGATGGGTGATTGAATTTATGGCATACTTAAGGAAGGTTACGAAGTGTCTTAATTTCATTGTTCAGGATGGGAAACCATTTAGTGGTTTAGACTGTGTTAAATAATAGTGATTAGAATATGCGCCGCTCCTGTTTGAGGATATTCCAGAGCAGAGAAAACTCCTTCGACGTTTCGAGGACTTGCCTGTAAGTATAAATGAAAAGTTGCATAGCATGTTAGTTAAAATCGATGTTAGGTTAAGTAATTTATTTTCTAGATGCATTGCCGGTAGCTTTGATGATAGCAGTGATGTTACACCATCAGCACGACTAGATGTTACCGCTAATTTTTCTGATGGTGATGGAAATGCATGAAGAATTAATTTGGTACCTGGAACTACATTCACGTCATATAGTGTAGCTACATGCAAGGCATTTGTAAATGTACTTTCCAGTGTACAAGTAGACCTTACAAAAATAGTGTCTAACTACTGATGATGAACCCAATACGACAGGCAAGGAAACAGGCTTCGTTATTTTGTTTACAAAGCCTGTCGGATATCCGCTGCTAGATGCCAGTTATGTTGCACGCGACGAGGCCATGTGTGCTAAGGGTGGTCCTAAAGAACTTGATAATGTAATGATAGTCACAACTGTAAAGCTGCGTCCGACTCCTCCTTCTCACAACAGCGCTTGTGCCCGTGCTCGCTACACTCGTAGTGTTTGTTTGCTGGCTGTGCAGAGACTGCTCGTTCAGTGGCTTCAAATCTCCAGGGTGCGAAATTCAAGTCGCTTTGCGACAGAAGGTCTGTCAGTGCGTTGGTTTAGCCTTCAAGTTTAGAGAATTGCTGCCTTTGCTTTACTGGTGCATCGTTTATGATTACTGATAACATAGCTTTTGAAATGAAGCCGAACTTACTTAAACGGGATGTAACAGGGGCGCACCCAAGGGGGGAGGGGTGCTGCAGCCGCCTAAATCCCCCAAAACCGAAATTTAAAAAAACAGAGATTTTGTACATATTATGGCATCAAACGTTTTACATGAGTTCCCCTTCAGCCGAAATCAGCCACTGAAATTTGATGATGAATAGTACATTAGAATTTTGAAAAATAAATTAACAAAATTTAAAAAAAAACAAGAAGGCATGGCACTGTGATTGAGTCATGGAATATGTAGTTATACTCGTTTGTATATAAATACAGTTGCAGACAGTGTTATGTTATACTTACAACATGATTTTTATAACAGTCTTTAAAATGAAACATAAATTACACATAGCCCCATGGTCAGCATCCTCCCCCCCCCCCAAAGAAAAATTCTGGGACGCTCCTGTGGTGTAGAAAATGGCAGTTCTAAGTACGTACTTTTCCATCCTGAAATGAGGTATTAAGTCTTACTGATTTCGAAATTTATGAAAAACTAGACACTGAAAACGCTCAAAACAGGTTTGCAACATAATAGTGGCCGTTGAACAGTGCCTCCTGGAATATGACGCTGTGTAAGTTGGTATATAGGTTTGGACGTTTCGAAAGAGCGTGCTGCCTTCATTTCATGACCGTCCAGAAAAAATTACACAGTTTCATTTTCAAACTCCGCGGTATTTGATTCTACGCGTTCAGTTGCTTACCATCTAAGACTGCTTTAGGATATAAATAGTTTGACATTTTAACGGGGCAGGGTTAACGTAGTAGGTATAGCGACTCGCTATGAGTTGGATGGTCCGGGGTTCAAGTCCCAGTGGGGGCAAAATTTTCTTATCCGTCCAGACTGGCCCTGGGAGAGACCAAGCCACCTGTACCCCCAGCTGGCGCCGACGGCCTTCATGGCCTGTCCTACGGGTAACTTTACCTTTACCTTGAAAATTTAAGAGATAGATTTTGATAGAATATACGACGTGTTTAATTTGGGGTTTGCTTGATCTATAATGCACACAGTGCACTGGCGATGGTACGTAATCCAAAATGCGCATTCTGATGTAAAATATTGTAGTGCGTAAATTGTTGATACAATGTAGTCTGGATTCTCCGAGTCCCGATTTTTCGAGGTTCCGTTTCGTCCAAGCCAATGCATTGTATTCAGGATCGTTTCTATGTTGGGGTACAGAATTCAGGTGACGTGCGTATCTCTGTGTGGACACTAGTCTCTCCGGCATTACTGTACTTCTTTTTTAGCCGTTTTTGTCCTGTGTTGTTGTATGATGTATTTTAACGAATCATAACAATGAACTCTACAATATGTATATTACATATACGTAGTCATATGTTCTAAATTGTCTTAATCCGCGTGGTCTATTGAAATTCTAATGTAGTTGTATGAAATTAAATCTTTTAACTGAAAAAATAGTGTTGCGTTTATCTGATGAAGATCACGTGAAACATTCATCTTATAGTGTTGCACATTTTCGTGCATTTATAATTTAAATATTTAATAAATAAACCAACAGAGTACACTCTATCTAGGAAAAATCCCTATTGGTCTAATTATACCATATTATTATATACCAGTATAATCTATGTTTCACCATATTGTACCATTTATAATATGTTATAATACAGGCCATTAGAGATTTTCTCTAGAGGCAGTGTATTTGTTTGGTTGATTCATTAAATGTATGAATAATTCACATCACCGTCTTCTAAGATGTGGCATCAGGCAGTCTGGGAGATTTGCACCGGCGTTTCAGAGAAGTATACTGCATATATTGTCAGATTAAATCGATTCCGAACGATCGTTAAGAAATCTGAAATTGGACCGCACATATTCAAGACTTAGTGTCCTTTTTGAGCGATGGCTCACATTCTTTTTCTATAAACGACCAAGAATTGTGAGCGGAGGACATGTAGGCCTAGTAGCAGGTGCGAAGGATCTGTTTACCCAATCTCACTGGACTACAAATAGAATAGTGCTTCAGAGTCAAGGGCTGCCTAAGGGGGGGGGGGGGCAGCATCTGTGCTTGTATGTTTTTTAAGTGTTTCAAATATTGTTCTCCCTGAAGATGATGCACTAGGGCATCGAAACATGTCGGGGTTGGCATAAAGGTGATTGACTCTTGTGTTTTATCATTTTCATACTAGTTGGTTCTCAATTTATATTATTGTATAAGGTTACCTGTGCTTCGTGGTTGATGTGGTTATTGTGCGTACGGTGTTACCTTGTTTACCAAGGTTAACTGTATTCCATGGTTGCTGTGGTTACTTTCCTAAGGTGCTAGCTTGTTTACAAAGTTACCTGTGTTCTGTGGTTCCAGAAATGTTTAGCTCTGCGGACATTTCTTGTCTCTTTTACAATTATTATTATAGTCCCACACCTCGAGCTTAGACTATAAGGGAACAGCGCATGAAAAGTGGCAAGTGACAGAAATGTTTATTCTCAAGAGCCATCCCGATAAATATTCTGAATATTTTCAGTAATAGTCATGGGGTGCCTAGAAATATCGCACCAGTAACTGAAACATGTGATCTAGGAGTAGTGATGGCACAAGAAACGTGACTGTGACAGTTCAAAGCTCGGTGACAACCATAGTGTCACCTGCCATAACCCATAAAACTCTGCATTTTTGTCCAGTGCGCGGAAGAACCTGAATCTTGACATATAATTCTGGTTAAACTTAGGCTTTAAATACAGCCCACATTCAACCTCTGTCTTCTGCTGCATACTCCCAACAGTCCACGTCCCGTCACCCTAACGTCTTCACTTCCCAAAACTCTAACTTGCCTGCAGCCAACCTTAACCACAAGGACGAGGGGGCGCCGTCTGGGAACCTTCAGAACAGTACATTTTCTGGTTTCCTCACTGTGGTATAACATGCAGTGCTGTCACTGCTCCCCTTACCCCGCTTCTTTTCTCTCACTCTTTTGCCATAAAGTACAGTAACTCAAGAAACACTTAAATCTGCCGTAACCATCATACTCACAGCCACTTGGCCTAACCGCACACTTTGAACAAACGTTCTAGTATACAGCTCCGCTTCTTGCCTTCAGCAACTACTAATCACTCGCTTGGCTCCAACATTGCAATAGTTAGCGCCGTCAAACCCACAGCTGAACATTAATGCAGATGATATTTTATTGTTTTACATTCTACACAGATAATTACTTCAGAGAAGTTGAATATTTCTCCTGGATCTTCTACGATATAATACATCGTTCCAGGACTTTACCTTAATTGACACTGTTGGCCTTCCTACCTCTAAAGTTCGGCCTTCCGCCAAGTTGTCAAAAAGAATTTTAAGCAACTGAAAGCGTACGATTCTAGGCCGATCTAATGGCGTCATATCCGTATCAAATTTTGTAAAAATTTGTCAGTCACTTCAGAAGTTGAAATGGTGGGACACACACAGACACAGAGACTGCATGTTGAGGTCTTCTCTCCTGTTATTGAAGAAGGAAAGGGTCTTAAAATGCTCAATATCAAGCCTGCAATAAAGATACCCATGTCAGATTTAGAAGTAAATGGGAGGATGATTGTAAGATGGGTTCTAAGGAAATAGGATCTGTAATGGAACGGATGTGAATAGTGTTCATTGTGAACCCTAGTGAGGATGAAAATGGAACTACGGTTTCTATAAAAAGAGGAAAGGTTTTTTTCTTTGACCGCCTGCAAGACTGTCAGTTTATCACAAATTCTGATTCGCGACGTTAGGTATCTATTACAACTAATTCCTTAAATGCTAAGCGTATGAATAAACGTGATTTGAGCCTTGATTGGTAGTTATTTACCGACGTTTCAGGACAGCCTATCGATCCCATCCCTTGAAGATAGAAACAATAGTCTGTCCCGAAACGTCGGTGGCTACCCATCAAGGCTGCGTAACGTCGCAGAAGAGTGAAGAACTCGTTTGAATTAAATTGGAATGAACCCATTAATGCACGTGTAATTCATCCGAGTAACGACGTCAGAATATTTGCTACTCAGCTCAGAATGCGCTGTTTGGAATCTGATTTTATCTTCAAAAAAGGAGTGACCTGCCCCTTTGACAAAGTAATGACTGTGACGACAAGTTGCATGTTTGTTCTCACTTTACAAAACAAAGCTAGAAAATGTCACGCATATTTGTAATATTCACAAGCAGCAGTAGTGGAAGGGAAACCACAGAGGAGGACGTTTTGTTTCTGAACGCTACAGATGTCTCTGCGTAGAAACAATTCCAACGGCCTCAGGTAATTGCTACGTAAGAAACTTGCTTGAAGAGCCATGTAAGGATTATCATAATAAATAATGACTTTAGTGTCACCTTTATTTGAGGGTTCTTTCGAGTTGATTTCGTTATATACACACAAACACACAGGCTCTCATGTATATATGTGCATACGTATTTAAGTAGTAGGTCTGCAAATATACATGCACATACACAAACCTCTTTATTTCTGGACGATTCGAGTTTTTCCGGTATTTTACAGTATTTATACAGATTTTTCTTTAGATTTTAGTTCCGTTTGAACTCCATTTACATGAATTCTTTCTTTCTTAGTCCTTCCCTCTTCTATCCCCTTGTTCACAGTAGGTGTCGAGGGGTTTTGTAATTTCATTTCGTCACACTCGTTTAGACACACCACAGTCGGTAGGACTCGTCTGGACGAGGGATCGGCCCGTCGCAGAGACCTCTACCTGACAACACAAACACTATACAAGACAAACATCCACGCCCCCGGTGGGATTCGAACCCACGATCCCAGCAAGCGCTCGTCTGCAGACCTACGCCTTGGACCGCGCGGCCACTGGGATCGGCTTTATACGAATTGAATTATATAAAAATTTTACTTTGAACTTAATTGATACTGATTATTCTTCTGGTATTTTTCCTTTCTTAAGCGCTTTGGTTAAAGAGACTGTCAACTGGTAAGGTTATGAATAGTGTATATAGCATAGATGCTAGATTGAGGAAGCCTGAGTGTGGAGAATTGCTGGAATAATAATGATAGGCAACAACGGAAGTATTCGGAGAAAAACCTATTCCATTGCCACTTTGTCCTCCACAAACCCCACAGGCAGTGCTCTGGGATCCAGCCTGGGCCTTGGCCACTAGAAGGCGACTGGTAATAGCTTTCCTTGTTTCCTCAAGTTACTATTTTTTAATGGCATTGATAAAGTTGAAGATTTTAATCCCTTGAACGAGAAGAAAAATGAAGCCAATTTGTAGTTATCCGTTTTTAAATGTGCTTTTAAGCCTAAGTCGCTTAATTCCTTGGTATTCTGTGTGCGTCTTCGGAACTGGTGTCCATTTGTTGGAGGTACAGTGCCACATTAGAGCTATGACAGCGAATATATATAGCAGATTTTTATTTCTTGAACGGCACACATACAGAAAATTATTTTAAAACAGACATGCGTTTAATTAATGAGTAATTGGCCTATATTAGCATTCATGAACTCCTTGTAGTATGGTCGACTGTGTAGAAAACATTACAAATTTCACCGTTATATGATCTGAAGTAGAAACAGCATTGTTATGTAAACCATATGGTTCTATATATGTATTCACTTTTTAAAAATTGTGTGAAAACGTACCTATAACATTGTAGGCCTAGCTGTTCACCGTTTTATTCATTACGGTTAGTGTACGAAACACAGTGTTGACAGATTTAAAAAGTGGAATGATTATTTGATATGGACCCACTTGTTTTGTGATAACAGGTGACAAATAATGATCTACACTTGAGTCAAACTGCTATTTACTTTCTAGGGCAAGCACGACGAGTCTACAACATAGAAGTAAAAATGCAGCCACAGAAGCATTCGTGATAATGACTCTAGCGTTTGTTCAAGTTTCCTGCTTAATGACAACCAACGACGTCCTTACCGGTGAACAGCGCCACATTCTGGCATGCGTAGAGACGATCTTGCACCGGCATTTTACACCGCAACACACCGTGCTCGTGTCGATGCCAAGTGGCGAACATGGTGTCGGTCAACGTAGCCTTAGCATAAGGCCTTGTAAACTGGATCATGCAGCTTTAGTGGAATTTTCCTTACAATCCATAAACGAAAAAAACATTTGGAATGTCCAAATCTCTTGTCCTGGAGTCGAAATACTCGAAAATTCTTTGGAAGAAACCGACAGGCACCACAACTACGTTATATATACGTGGCCAGGCCAAGAAGAAAGCGATGTACTGATGAATTTAATCAGCGAAGTTGAGGAGATATACACAAAAGCATCTTTTGACCCTCGTAAAAGATTTCTAGTGGTAATACCAGACACGGGGAATCAGGGACCATCTGAAGCGGCGGCCTCTGTCCTCAAGGAGTTGTGGAGCAAATACATGATCCTGGATATCCTCGTTTTGGTACCTGATATTACTGTGCGGGAACAACTTCTATTGTACACCTGGTACCCTTATCATGACTCGAGAGGGTATATTGTTTTGGTAAATTCATGGGTTATGGAAGATGATGGATATTTATTGAAAAATTCGGAATTATTCCTTGAAAAGATTCCTCGCAAAATTAATTGTCCTCCCCTAAGGGTGGCTATAATGAACGTAGAACCATTTGTAGTACTTAAAGGAACACACAAAAATCATAGTAATGAAAAAATGTACATATTCGAGGGCCCCGAAATTGATTTGCTTCATATTATAACCAAACATTTAAATATTTCTTTCTATTACCTGCCTCCGCCACCTGACCACCTGCCATTCCTCGACAAACTGTCCTCCACCATACAAAAAGTAGTTCTTGGTGAAGCCGACATAGGAATTGGAACACTTCTTTTAATTTCAGATGCAGCAAGTTTTGCTGATTACACCGTGCCATATTTCATAACAGGTGAAAGGTGGTATGTCCCTTGTCCAAAGCCATTTCCTAGGTTGGAAAAAGTCGCTGCAATATTTCTCCCAGCAACGTGGATAATGATAGTAATAGTTTTATTACTAGTCGTTATTTTGACATGGATTTCTGCTAAAAGATCTGATGGTAATGAGTCCCGCCATTACCGGTCGGTAAGCGCCTGCTTTTTGAACACGTTTGCCGTGTTCCTAGGGGTGTCAGTACCTGACTTGCCATACACTTCTCTGACGAGGTTATGTTTCTTCTCATTTGTCTGGTACTCTCTTGCAGTTATCACAGTTTTTCAAACTTCCTTCACAAGTATACTCGTAGATCCGGGTGTTATTGACCAGATTAGATCATTTGAAGAAATGTTATCTTCAGGAATAGAGTTTGGTTACAATAAAGACACGCATTATTATTATTACCCCGAAGGTAGCGAGTTGTACGGCGAGAAAGAGATGTTAAAACATGGTCAGAACTGTCATGATTATAAAGAGTGTCTATTGAGAGTCATTACCAAAGGCGATTATGCCACTCTCCGTTCGGAAATATACGCCGAATATTTTGTTGCAACAACGATGCCTAAGAGAGTAAAACCACTCTGTTCTTTGGAGCCTAGTTTCAAGAAATATCAGGTAAATGCTTATATGACAAAAGACACTCCTTTATTGGATCCCTTTAACACAGTTATCAAAAGGCTCTTAGAATCTGGTTTTGTTGACAAAATAGTAGGTGAGTTCATAAATGGGTGGCGTTATCAGGCAGCACCCGATGCTGAGAAGCATAACGTTGGAACTATAGATCAAGGTTACTTAGTACTTAGTACAGAGCATTTGGCAATAGCTTTTTATGTTCTTGTTTTCGGATGTGGCTCCAGCTTTCTGATCTTCGTAGGCGAGTTGTTGTATTGCTTTAGTGTTAAAAAGTTGTCAAACACAACAACATATTTTCGTCGAGCGGGCCAAAGGTGCACCCAAGGGATGGGCCGCCGGGATGAACCCCCCACCCCAAAACACCCAAAACTGAAAATTAAAAAAACACAGATTTTGTAAATATTATGGTATCAAAAGTTCTACGTGATTTTGCCTTCAGCAGAAATCAGCCACTGACATTGGCTGATGATTAGTACATTAGAATTTTGAAAAATAAATTAATAAAATTAAAAAAAACAAGATGATAGGACACTGTAATGAAACATGTAGTCATATTCCTGTCTATATAAATGCAGTTGCAGACAGTGTTATGTTGTACTAATAACATGATTTTTAGAACATAATTTTTAAAATCAGACATAAATTATATATAGCATGAGAGAGAGCCCCCCCACCCCAAAGGAAAAATTCTGGGTGCGCGCGTGGAGCCGGCTGAGATTCTTTATTTGATAGTTGTGCAAGTCCATCGTCAGGGTCGCCTTTTCTCGCCCAGTCCAATAGCCTAATGTGTTTGTCAGTTATGGCGGGCTGTGTGTTAAGATTAGAAGCTGACGGAGATTCCGATCTTCTGGTATATGCTGCTTTATAAATTGATACCTATCACACGGAATGCACTTTTCGGAGGAGCTTGCTGCCACCATCTTCAATGTAGAATTTCTGGGCTTGCCGAGTTTCTTGCTTCTGTATTCAGGGTAATGTCTTTGGGTAGTCTAAGAAGTCTAACTTTACGATGGAGGGAGAAAGATTTTCGAAGAGTTGGTACTTAATGCCATATACAAGAAGACCGGAATCTTCTTCAGGACCCCTGTGAGAACTTCAAATCTCTTGTACCTCACATTCGTTCGAAATGGAAGCACGACTTAACAAGCAAGAATGTTTTCGTTTCCCCTGCAGAACGAATGTAAGCAGCACTTTTTCTCTGAAGATCTGTACGTATGGTTGACTCACTGCAGCATAATTATGTCAGACGTTGTACGTTATCTACTGTTTGTCACCCTGCTGATCGCTTTATCGCCATATTGTTGTAGTATTTGAAGCGTCTTAGTTCTGATATCAACCGCGTTCGCGTAGTCGCGAACAGCGCCTGCTAGCTTCGTCATGGCTATAGCTATCAGCTCGGCTTTCACTGTGGATTTTCGTCAAGCTCTATACTGGAGTCTTTTATTAGAATCTGCCAAGAAAAATCCAAATTTTCTTAAAATCAGACAAAAATATCGGGCATTTTAACAAAGACACAAGTAAGTTTATATTGTTGACAGAAGTTCGAAATACTTTGTAGCCCTTAAACAGTGCAAAGCGAATCATTGTTGCGTTTACATGGCAACAGACAAAAGTTTTATATTGTTAACAGCGACTTGTGGCTCAAAAATGCAGCAGAAGCACGTTTTTGCTTTCTAGGGCAACGCTTTCAATGTTTTCATACTGTTGACTGTGACAGGTAGCCCGGCAATATATAGATAACACATTGCTGCTTTTCCATGGTAACAGGGGTTACGCGAAGGCCCCACAGTGCTACGTGATACGTATATTGCCTATCTTGTTTTAAACTTAAACGCCTGTTTGCTTGGAGACGACAGTCATCTAAACACGACAGTACAGCCAACTTCCAAAATGTCGCATAAGCCTATATCAAGTACACAGTAGAAAATACCCACTTGATCTGTTATTGCCACTAGTACTCCAGTGAGGTAACAGAGGAAAAAGGATCCAGCGAAAACTAACCATTAATTGCTATATTTCTCTTTTGTGTCATATTTTAACACACGGCGTCATGTGGTACTTTAACAGCATGTTTTTAAACGAATTCCTAACCAACTAGGCTTGTGTATTTTTAAGTGTTCTGTGTGTCTCCCCTGGATGGTGTGATGTTACATAGATACATGTCGGGAGTCCTATGAAGTTTGTTACATTGCACTTCGATATTGTGTACGGGTTGGTGGTAATACATATAGTTATAATTTTCTGTGTTATGGATGGGCAAACTGCAAAGCATGCATGTTTCGAACACTATACGAATTGGTTGATGTAGCATTAAACACACTGTAATTTATCTGCAAAGTCCATATGTAATGCCCTCTAAAATTAAAAGAATATTAGGCTAGAAATAGTGTATGCCAATTGACCTACATAGAAGAAGTAAGTTGTTTTAGACGTTTTGCTAAAGACAACATCATGTCGATCGAAATATGTGAAGGCATTCCAGCTGCCACATATTAACATGTGTGCGCAGACCTTGTAAAGAAACACTCTACAGCTGAAAAACTTATTCGCAAAACATGAAAGAATATAAATAAATGTATACCGTCGGAATATAAGGCGAGCCTCCACTCCTTCCCTCTCCCTGAATTAGCCAAATAGAAAAGCGGGGGTCGCTATATAAGCGAGGCCTTACGTCATTTTCCGTTAACACGTCAGGAAAAAGTCATATCATAATAAATAGTAACTAATTAGGCATGACATAGCTCTGTTCTCTCGCAAGCATCAACCCAGTTATATGTAACAGTCTTAGCTTTACATCTGCCTCTCTGAAACGTTATTAATGTTTATATGAGTATTACATTTTTAAAATTTTGTGGGATTTTTCTGTAAATACCCCAATTGGCAAGCAGGAATCGCCTTATATGTGGAACAGCCTTCTGTTCGGACTTACATGGTACACGCTGAAAGGTATTTTACATATTATACTAAATATGTAACAATTGTTTTAAGTAAATAAAAGCGTTTACGCCGTAATGCATTTTGCTGTACTTGACTACGTGTGACATGGTTTGTATCGAAAATTCTGCATAAATAATTACACGCGTAGACATAACGAGTGAGGCGGACAGCACATTCTCCCTTACGCTTTCATTGCGGGCACAGGGTCAACTTTGCCTTACGTATACAGACTTGTACGCCTATGGGTATTCTTTCATCAGGAAAGTGAATTAAATTTTAAGGCTTGTATTTAACAATTGAATTGCGTATTAACCTGCAAATACTCAGCAAGTAATCACCTGTATTTTTTTTTCAGATCGAAGTATTTGTGGTTGGTCTCTAATGGTAGTACTGTAACCGTTGTTGTGTCAATGTTTTATGGTTGGTGACGATGAAGATGTTGATGTTGCCATGACTTCAGGTTACATAATTGTGCAGGTGGTAGCCGATCACATTATATTCTCTCAAGGGACTATTTACTGCTAAGGGTGAGACCGCCACTCAAAAATCCCTGTTCCACAGGATATGACTCCAATGAACAAGTTCATTTATTCATTCATTAATTCATTCATTCATTCATTCAATCAATCATTCATTCCGTAGCCTGTCTTACGACAGGTATATAGCGTCTCCCAAAGCAATCTAATACTTGCCCTTTCAATTTCGAATATTTTCTCATTTTCTTAAGTTCATCCAGTAGCTGCTTACGCCTTCTTGCTCGTCTTCCCGTTACTTCTATCCTTTCCTCTATCTTTCCTTCAATAACGTGCTTTAGAAGGCAGTTCTTACGCCAGATGTGACTAATCCAATTGGTTTTCCTTCTTTTTATTGTATATAGGATATTCGTCTCCTCCTTTACTCAGTGTAATACTTTATTTCTCATACGATCGGTCCAGCTGATCTTCTCAATCCTTCTCTAGCACCACATTTCAAAACTTTCCAGGTATTTTTGATCTACTTTCCAAACACAATCAAGTATATCCCAAATACAGCACTTTAACAGTTTCTTCTTTAATTTTGAAGTCCAGTTTGCTGGTCAAGGGCTCTTCTTCTTGTTGACTGCTGCTTTTACCATAGCAATCCTGGATTTAATTTCAGGTGTACGTCTTGCATCATTTGTTATCATGCTACCCAAATAGCTGACATATTCCACAGTCTTCGGTTTTCTTGATCTATCATAATCTGGGGACGGTTGCCTTGACATTCTCATTACCCTAGTTTTTCCATATTAATTTCCATTCCATAGCGTCTTACAATTTCGTTTAACCTATCAATGAACAGGCATACTTTTTATTTTAGCAGGTTGATCTATTTACCAAAGCTATTTAGTTAACTAACAATTTGCGACACACAATTATCGTGTCTTGTATCTTGCTAAGAAGGATTTCCTAAATTACGGACCAGTCACAGCATTGTTTCTGAAAAGCTGGTCACAGCCGTGGAATATCCCTTCTTGAATGGCGCGGGAAAGTTCATTGCACAGTATCTAAATTTCCTTCGAGCTATGAAATTTCAGAATGTAAGATGTAAAACGCAAGACATAAGACAAGCTCTCAGTCAAAGCCACATTACGGCTATCAGTTAGTCTTGTTTTCGAACCCCTCTTAGGGCTTATGACTAGGCGCTTTTAGTTTTGAAATTTGCATTATTGCAAACTTAATCCACCCTCTCTGGCGAGAGAGCGGGTCCAGACTTACTCTGTGCTTCAGACGTGTTCTATGCTTGAACGACGTATTGTATGCGGGCAAACAGAGATTTCTTGGGTTTCAATTCTTCAATTGAATTTTGTGATTGTTTCATTACATTTCATCTGTAGAAACCCTAATCTGTGAGAAAATTTTTGATTAAGTCTGATTGGTCTTCAGATGCGGGGGAACAGGTAAACTTCTTCTTGAATCTTAAAACAATTTTCACTTAAAACTTCGTGGAGAAGAACAAGTTTATGACAGAAAATGATTTGTGCCTGTCACGCATTGGTGTCCACACTTCTGCCCAAAGTATAACATTTTCAAACAATTTCTCCTCAACCTTAGTCCGAAACAATTTGATTTTAGTTGATAATAATTACCGAAGACAGTGCAATACTATCAAAGGTTTTAAGTGCACATTCCTCTTAATTTATAGATCGGATTAATGCATGAATTCTCCAGTATACTCTCTTATCTCTGTAACAACTGTCTGAGGCTCGAACTCCCCCTCGTGGCTAGATACATTATACTTTTCTGCCTTTGTTGAACTGCTATGCTTGTATTAAAATTGATTGCTGTCAATAACAAGGTCTTTTTCAGTCTCGTCTAGAATTTTCTATCGCGTGCGTGTTAATGTTCTCTTTGACTGATTGTGGCAATCAGCAAAACATCAATCAGAAGAGGACGGACGCCGACACACTTCATTTTCACATAGTTCTTTAGTGGCTGGTACAATACAAACAATCAGCATAATGTCAGCTTCAATTATCGCATTGCTTATTAGTTGAACATGTCTGAAATAGGTACAGGGACATGAGACTTCAAGAATGAACACCCTTGCCACTACTTATTGGACCCACACAGAAGCACTTGACTAGGTAGGTTTAGAGATGTGGTTCAAAAATGGGTAACAAGTCCTTCGTTTATGGAAACGAACAGTAGGCGTATTTTTATTTTACCTTTTTACCCTTACCGTGCCTATTACTGATACTAATAAATAAATAAATAAAGCCACCAAACACAACGTATTGTGTTCTGTTCGACATAAGCACAACTCATGCTCGCTATTTTCTACCCTGTAAAGGCATGGACAGGCCCTTAGGTTTCCAGGACGTTGCTGCTCCCAGAATTTCCAAACAATCTGCACATGAATGTGGCAACGTTGTTAGCTTCCACTGTACTCAATTCTGAGAAGCTGAGTCGACCCCAGGGCCATAGTGCGGCAGGGATTATGAAGTCAATAAAAAATCTCAATAACCCCATCGGAAATCGAACCCGCGACCTTCCGGCTTGTAGCGCAGTGCCTCAACTCGTAATTAGAGAGTGACAATAGTTGTTTATGGTAGTGATAATTATATATACTTCAATGCAGTGATTTTTTAATGAACTGACAGCTTCTATCTCTGGTTGGAAGTCTCATGATGCTGGGGTTAGGGATTTTCAAAAACGCAGTACGTACTTATAAACCAAAGTTTATGTCATTTAGTGCTTTAGTTTTTAGCTGAGGGCAGATATTCTTCTGGCTCCATATAGACACCAAATTAGAGTAGGTATTTGTCTAAAATTTCAAACATTTCCTTTTATTCATGACATTCTGTCCCTGAGAAACTGGCCTTTATGTCAGGAAGAACAAATAAATAGAACATATAAGTTATTTCATATATTACACCACAGCAAGCTACACTGGTGTCATACAGAATAGTGGGCAGTAGGCATGGCATCATTCAACCTGCACTTGAAGGAACCTGACTTTGGAATAATGCAGTGTCTATGGGTCATATTTTAAATATTACTAACGATGTTTTTCTGGGTATTCAGATCTGCTGACACTGAAATAGTAAAGAGTGGATTAAACAGAAAGGGCAACACCACAATTATCTCCCCTTCATGTGGCCAGACCAAAAAGGGAATGCTCTAGTGACAATTGTTGTTGGTCAGATTGATAAGTTAAGCTCTGAAGCACCACACAAACTGCCTGCAACTTTTGTGGCAGTAACGATAGGCAGTGTAACTACTTCCATCTGAGGCAACACTCTCTATAGTGAGAAAATTTTGAAACAAACATTTGATCCTGGAAGTCCCAATCTTGGTGTCAGATGTTATATATGACACACATTATAAAGCTGGAATGAAAATGTGTCTTTTGCAATAAAAAAGGTCCCTCTGTGCACAAAGTTTATTTTCATGTAACAGAGATTGCTTTGTTCTGCTAAATAAATTTATGATAAAACCAGTTGATGTTTATTAGAATATTCAGATTTCTTTCCAATGAAAAGGTTCTGTAAATATAGCTACTAGTGGCAATGTAACACAATTAAAACAAATTCTTGCATATTGACCTTAGTGTCTTAATAATCAGGAATTATGTTAAAATTAAAATTTATTATTAGTGAACCTCTCTACGGATTCCATGGAAACCCTTCATAGGAACCTTGGGCTTGATGAATCAGAGTTTGGGGACTACTGAACTAAGCCAAACAGGCTCAATATTAACCCTTTAAAGACGAAGCGTATCTGTTTTATATAAGGACTCAGTGCGTACCGCGCTGTAAACACTCTCCACTTCGGTTATAAAAACCAGTCTCTTAATGTTTTGTAAGGCAAAAGTTGCTGTTTGTTCTGAGACCCGTACAAAACACACAAACCCAATGTGGGCACCATGTAGAATTTTTTAATGTTAAACCTGGTCGTATGTAAAGTTACCGCTAGGCTTTAAAAGGTTAAGTTATGTAGCCCTTTCACTGACCATCTGCCTCATTCTCATTGGTATACCATATAGGAAAGCATCAAACTTGTAACTCTTTTATTGTGAAAGTGTTTAAAATTGGATATCATGTTAGACAGAGTATATTGTGCAGTTAATTCTTCTTTTTTTGTAGTTAAATATATTGATTAATGGAAAAGAATTAAGAATATAAGAACACATTTAATCTAGTACTGTCAGGAGTTGAAGTGATATGAATAAATAAAATTAGGTACAATGTTTGCCACAAGAAAGGGTGTGTCATTACAGCAGTATGCATAGTAGTACTGTTGGTTGCCAATATTTTTTAGTTTGGTTCCAGCCTCAATAAAATATATGCAGCAACTTACATCATTATCTTCATCATCACTGACAGACCTGTTTATGATACTGCTGGCACTAGCTCATATGATAATTTTACTTCTCTTTTCTCTTAGTCTCTTAACCAGTCTATAATTGAAGTTCCATCCTGTAGGAGCGATTGTAACTTTTGTTCACAAATTCTTTAAGTGTACAAGTGCAATTAGTGGATGTTGAAAAAATGAAGATGACTAATGAAGACTTTTGAAAAATATAGCACTCTTGGCATTACAAAGAGATAGCTGCAGGATCAAATTCAATGAACTACTGGAACAGTGAATGAAAATAGCATGTTCATACATTTCTTGAATTCGGTTTTGCAGACCAGATATATGGCTAGCCATGACTGCTGCACTATCATGTGTCTGAATTATGAATTTGCTTCTGAAATTAATTCTTTGGAATACTCACAGCATGGATACAGGAGGCTTTAGCAGACTTACCTGCACTTATGTCAGTGAAAAGGAGAAATTCCTCTTAAGGTTCTCCTTTGTCATTAACACATATCATGACAGCAGACAGTTGTGACTTGCTGATGACATTTGTTTTTTCATCCAAGAGAACGGAAAGAAAGTCTGCATGACTGATTTCCTTTTTGACAGCATCCTGAATGTCTCTGGTAACATACTTTATTAAATCATTCTGTACTATAGGTGATGCTCCATGGAAAACTGTGCTCTCTTGCCAGTAAGTTGCAAGCAGAATGTCATTCTATAAGGAGATCCGTTAGTTCTACATAGTATGCCACTACTCATAGGATCATTTGACTTGTCACAGCCTCTAATTGCAGTTCTTGTTATGCCAAGAAGCAAACACTGTCAGTGAGTTCATTCAAAGTAGGCCCTGTCTGCTCTTCATATTGAAGCTGGTCAGCAATTTTCTTGTGTTAATAATGCAACTGACAGTATAGTCCTGTACAGCAAAAAGAAGAAAGTCGAAGACTTGCTCTAATGTAACAGGGGAATTTCTCATGCCTTCTGATGTATATGTGTAACAACACACTCATATTACTCTACCCATTTTTCAACCACACATTATTTTTATTGATACCAAAAAATAAGAACTGCCAACAGTATAATTTCAGTTTGGATTCACACTTATAACCAAGGGTTCTCGTCATGCTGAGGGGGTTAAATGTGCCTCTCAAATTTCCATATTTGTTCTTTGTGTCTGCACATCAAGAAAGGTATAGGTGGACAAGACCTACAGTTTCCAACATTCTGAATCTTTTTAGTGAAGAATCAATAGCTGAATGAACAATTAACTGCTGAATAAACTGTCATTTGCTCCAACATACTGACTTACTGACATGGTGATACTTGAAGACACATTAAAATAAAATCGAGACATAGTTCCTCAATGGACTTCAAAGCTCATACCACATTCACTGTATACATGAACACAGTTTCAGGCAATAAGATCCCATGTAAGAAGAGTGTTGTATGCTACTGTATGATGTAGAGGCTGTGCATACCATAAGTTAGGTTTGTAGGCAGTTGAAAGTTGCAGGGTGCATACACACAGTAGAGGTATGTGCGCCATGCTGCAACAACACCACTGCAGGGTGCAGTGTGCTGTCAGCCAAAAGCACACACTGGGCCAAATGCTGTGGCCATAAAACATGACATTTTTTGTAAGGAAAGCGAGACTTCAGTTTGATTTTAGAGCATATGCAGATCTAACCAGTTTTAAAAATGTCCTTTATTCAGTACATCCTGCTATTACAAGAAAAAACTAAAACTGCTAACTAAAGAAGACTGAGTAATTTTCTAGGCCTGCCATACATATGTACCATACATGTAACATACACCATGGGACTTTCAGGTACTACCACCTGAAGTTTAGAATATGCTACAAGTGTTACAAGTAATACTTATTTACAAATTGCATTTTTCTGTTTTATTGCACACAATGATCAAAACCTTGAAGAGACTTCATGTTGTACTGCAGAATAATGAAGCCAAGTCAGAGAACTGTTGCCATGTTTTTGAGGCAAATATAAGAAAGGCAGTGGTTTTTGCCATATACATGGCTCGCACTTCAGAAATGAACTCCCTCATTACTCTCAAGAAAGGTACCAGTATGGACATAAGTAGAAGCATTACACACAGTACACATTTCCTTGTGCTTTAATAATGGGTATGACTCCTGGGCATCATGAAAGACCAAAGAGCTACCCCAGAAATCTGACCCCACATTTCCTGTAATTTTTCATTCTTTCAGGCATTTAAATTAGAAAACAAGTGGTGAGGTATGTCTTTTAAAGAAGGTCTCAGGATAATATCTTAACAATAATACTTTGCTGTGTATTTCACTTGTTTCTCTTCACGTTGTTTTAAGCACGCAACTTCATGTGTGTACCAGACTCAAAATCCAATTTACAGCATTTCCATGTCTTTAAACTCTTTGCACTGAGCCACTAATGCATGTACATGTCTTCAGCTATTCTGGGTACATTTCTTTCCTGTCCCCTTCTGAATTCAATAATATCTTTAGCTGTATTTTTGGTCTTAAGCTTTTTACTTATTTTAGTGTTACTAAATTGTCTCCATTTTAACTGGACTTCTGTCTGACAGAGTAGTGTCCTTGTGTAGAGAATCAGAGGATGGTACAATCTGCTATCTGTCAGTAGGTTGAAATATTTGTGTATCTCCACTGTCTGCTTGTTTGCACAGTGCCCGGTAGCTCACAACAGCTGATGGTGGTTGTAAATCTGGGCAGCATTAAAAAGGAGGGAAAAGGAAAAGAAGTGCATTACGTCTTTGTTCATAACACATCCTGAAAACATTGAGAACCATATTGTATGACTTTCATTGTAACATTGTTTTTTTAATTCCTTACACAAGTGGCCTATTTAATTTTTCTCAAGGAACTCTCTCATGTATCTGTTCACTGTGTCAGGATCATCTTGCTGAACAAAGTGATTTGCACCCTTAACAATCCTCCCTTCAAGGTTCTTGACATACTTCTGAGCCACTGTCACGTGGTCTAAAACCAGATACACATCAAGTTCACCGAATATTAAAAGCCCACGTGCTTCAATCTCCAGATTCCTTGGTGGTGTTCTAGGGAGACGTCTCAGAAGTGCTGCTCTGTAGTAGTTGAGTGGAGGCGTTAATCCTTCTGCGACACAGTTAAAATTACAGTATTTAGTACCAATCTAGCATGAAATGCATCAAGCATTTGTAGACTACCATTTTCTGGGATATGATGCCATATAGTCTAGTGGAAATTTACCATCATTTCAAAGGAAACCACTGCCTCTGTCTTCACTGAAATGGAGGAAATCTCTTCTTACAAAACTCTGATATATTTATACCAGACCATATAAGGTGTCTTACCCCAGTAATCGTTACAGTAGCAACTTTAAGAACTTCATATCTCACAATGTTTATTTCAATGAGTCTTACATCACTGCAGCACAATTCAGGATTTTGTAAGTATACACAGATATTACGTAAATATTTTCCAATGACAAGTGCAGTGGTAATACATCAAGGTTATGATCAGTGGTACAGGATGGTGTAGGGGTAACAAGTTGGACTTCGGGCCTATATCCCTTTCCTTTACTGACCTTTAACAAACTACAAAGTTTGTGAACTGGAAGTGGAAAATATGTAGCTGATAAAAATAAAACAAAATGGCCAACTTGGTAAGGTCAGGATGTGATGCCATTTGAACTTGTGATTAGTCATTGACTATTTAGAGGAACTACTGCCTCCATCTTCACAGCAGTCAAGGAAAATGAGCAGGCTCTTCCAAACAGGATATTATGAGGTGGACTGGTGCAGAAGAAGAGTCTTTGAGAATGGTAATGGGGAAAACAGGATGAAATAAGAAGCCAGAAGTGTCAGCCACTAAAAATGCACATACACATATAAAGTCCCTACTGTGCTTGTTCTTCAGACTTATTAATTGTTCACCTACAGTTTCACTTTCTTTGCCATGGGTCTGTTACTTTTGCCCTTTTTGTGGTTAATCGAGTTTGCTTGTCAGTGACTTCTAGTCCCATGCTTTCGGTCACTACTGACCGGATGTTGAGAATACACAATTAAGTTGAAGTTTTTCCTGTACACATCATCAAGACATATGGTGGAAAGGAGGTACACCTCCACCCATTCTTAACCTTGGCACTAGATGCAGGTGAGTGGTCAACTTCACTCCCTGACTGCTGTATTCTTGGGAAAAGTGCTTTGGGTACCCACTCAATAGGAGTCTGGGTGTTCCCCAGAGCCTGTCTGGGACATTTTGGAGATGAGAAAATGTCTCTCCCTTGCCATGAATCAAAAGACCATTCCTCAGTTCCCAGCTATAACAAGAAGTTAAAAACTTGTTTTCATCTCCTGTGTGAGACTGATGCTCTTCTAATTCAGAATCTTTAATCTAAAGCTGAATGATTCTTATTTTAGTCAGAAAATAATTTTTAGTGAACACTGCACCTCCCTACCCATATGAAAGTAAATTACATTTATTACTGTTTTTGGGAATCAAAAGAAGAATCAGTCACATGTTGAAATGCCCACTAAATGCAGGAGAACTTGCTGCAAGTACTGCTCTTGAGGTGTGCAGGTGAATTTTGTTGTACAGATACACTCCAGCAGCAACCTGTATTGTATTCAGCAGCACACATGATGACATTAATGTGACCAGCAAATGAAGCTGAGCTTTGATAGGAATCTTTCTGAGATACCTACCAACACAGCACACTGTAAATATGATGGACTCTACCAAGGACAGTATCACTTATGGCTTACATGATTTTAGACGTATCAAGCCCTTGCCCTGTCAGTTATGCAGAGACAAAGGTTCACTAGCACAGAATATTTACTGGCACTTCAGTTTGTCAGTAGTTGCTCACTTTGGTGACTGACTTTCTTTGCATGACACTTGCCAGGAGCAGACATTGTTCACTGTGTCACAAAACTCGGTTCACCATTATTCTTCAGCCCATCATATCTCTGACCTACCTAGGGATACACTTTGATGTGCTAAGACACATTATTCAGCCCACAGTGCCATGCTTTGGGAAGCTACATGCCCTGCCCACCTTGGTGCTCACAGCACATGTTCAGAACTTGCAGTGTACTTCTGGATATGTCAGTGTGCTTGCCTGGACCATGAATTGGCCATATTTTTTGACTTCTATGCTTTGTGCATGAGATCCATATTGAAACAACTTTTTAGACAGACAGGGCATGCTTTGTGTTCCACATCTGATCACAGCACCACACATGGCAGTACTGCTACACTTTGAGTCCCTACCTACACCAATGGGAGCACAGGATACAGTGAGGTCCCAGCAACAGTGTATTAAATTTAACACGATCCACCCTGCTGTGCAAATACAAACAAACAACACAATATACCCAATTCAGCATAACTTATGATATATTTAATATCTAATATCTACTCATACACCACATATTTTGGTCCTAGGACCATCATCAGGTATGCCATGTAAGACTCTGCACAAGGTAAAAAGTGTAAAATTTACACCAATGAGAAACAGACACCTTTGTACAGACTACCACAATATGGCTGTGGGTGGGATCCAGTCACCAAATACCTGCTTGCTTCTAGTTAATGGCTGACTCCACAATTGTATGCCACACCATGGTTGTTGTCCATGTGCTGAGTGGCTTATAATAAAAATGTACTGAGGCCACTGCCTTGTTGCTTAATAGATGTTCCAGAAACCAATAAGGCTGACCTTATGTACAAGAGTGTACTCGTCACTACTGAGCCAACTGGCTAGAAAAGTTGGGTTGTTAATGGCCGAGGATGTCAGTTGGAGCCAGTGTGTCCAGCTGAGCAAGACACATGGCAAATTTTAAACCTTGGACACCCCAGATACACAGGAGGTTCATTAACCATTCAACTGAAGTGTTCAGTTTAAGCAGAATGACTGACGTGTGCAATATAGTTTGTTAATCTGACTCTATCTGAAATTGGATGCACAGTGAACATTTGAGATGGTCTCAGTAACCTGAGGTTGCTGACATCTGACAGTTGATTTAAAAACAAGTTCAGTTCATAAGCACTCTAGCTGCAGAATACACACCTGGTTTGCTGAAATTGTATTTAAATGCCTCAATATCTTCATCAGTGACAGTTGAAGGAGATTTGGGGTTTCTCCCTCTGAAAAGGCGTCGGAAACCTCTGAAGTCAAAAGACGAAAGAAAGAGTTCTGGCAGATATGGAAGTTGAAAGAAACACATGTACCTGAAGAGCATGACATAAATAAGTAAATAAATAAATAAAATAAAATAAAATAAATAAATATTATCACTGTTATGAACAAGAGTGAAGAATAATCCGCATCAGTCTTGAAAATTATTTCTAGAAGTAAAACTTTCACATTCAGATGTGATGGATGTAGGAGGGATTGTAAGGATCTTGGTAAAAGAATAAACATTTAAAGTGTCAGAAAAATGTCACATTGAATTTCACATCTGGAATATACCACTATTATTCTACCTGACCTTCAGAGTTTACTGACTTTTAAGTTCAGGTTGTGGTCTTCTGGGCTTAAGACACCACATATGCTTCTAGGTGGGTGCTATCAGTTTGAAGAAATCTGATACCTCCATTTCCTTGGTTTAAGACCATTTTAACCCTGGAGACAGGGGCAGCAGGCTCCTTCTACCCAGTAGTGTGCAGTGAGGTTCACAGACAACAGGACTACAGTCTGAAATCTCACTGACTTTACATCTGCCATTCCCTTTAAGTAACAGATTTTCATTTATATTTCTAAGTGGAAAAAAAAAATTGTCAGCATGATATAATATGGCATGCCACCAAGGGGGAAGGATCCATACTGCATGGTAGACCAATTATCTAATGTTTTCATTGCTCTGAAAGAAACATATCACTTAGAAGCATTACCCTCTTATGCTCAGAATATCTTCTATATTTAACAGTATCAGTGAAATAAAGCACTGTTACCTCTTGAGAGGAAATTCTTTGTGTTTCCTCAGTTAAAATTATAACTTATGTTTAACCAGAATTTCTGCACTGTAAAAAATTTCGTATTGAAAGGTACTTCAGTCACGACACACTTCTATATTAGCATGAAGCAGTGGTCACACGACTTTTATTTTTCTTGTGTGTTAAGGTTTTGACTTTGTCTAATGGAGATTGATAGTTCATGGCATGCTGCCAGTTATTAATGTTTAAAATTAATTGGAATGTAGGAATTATGTACCATTGCCAAAATAATATGTCTACAATTATTCAAATGCTATCCTACAGCAACAGGATATTAGAAGAAAGAGAATAATGTTGTTCTTATTACACTTACAAAGAACAGATGAATTGTTTTGGATTTGTTTTCACAACTTCATAGAAAGCTGGTGAGTATGGAGCATCCATGATGATGTATCTGTCTACCATTTCATGATGCTTAAGAATAAATTCCCATGCAACAGCACCACCCCAGTCATGTGCAACAATGATAACCTTCTGTCGACCTGAAATTAAAGGAAGATTAAAATACTTTGACATAATTTTCCATAGCTACCACATTCTCTGCACATTTGTCTGCAATTCAAGTTGTTGAACTTTTGATGAGATATTTAAAACATGTGTACCTGGATGTTCAAAGTGAAGTGACATCTCTGGTATTGCTGACATGTGTCTCGTCATTGTCACTTTTTTTTTGCATTATCTGATTACTGAAATTTTCTCATTTCCTCTGTTCTTCTACAATTTCCCACTTTAATCAAATCCCATCCATTAATACAAGCTGTAAGCTTCCTTTTATCTTACAACAGACGTTTGTAAGCTGGACAATTTCCATTGGTATTTCTTCAAAGTAAATACTCGACATTTACGACCGATAATTCATGATGCTTGATGCTCAATATTTTGTTCAGCCTCAGTGCATACCTCACAGAGAATACAGCCTGTCTCAGATATAAACACCAATCATGGCAGCAGATCATAAATGTACATAGGTCTTAATATCAATTGTCTGTTATTTGTGTCAAATTTCAACCAATGAAGTCATCTATCTACAAATTTTAGTAAAAAATCCCAAATATTACATTTCACGAAAATCTGCCCAGAAAGGACAGGGGAGGCATCACTGTGATACATGTGGATGGACAGATGGACATACATTACAAAGCTGATGTTTGCTTTGCACAAGTCATTTGCGAATGTGGTTAAAATACAGCAAGCGGCCCTTATGCCAAGAAAATATACTGTATGTAAGTAGTGTGGCTATGTCTCTAGCATCCATTATTATTATTTTCTTAGTTAAAAGCAGTGTAATTGTGACAAGGCTATGCTATGTGGTATGGCGTGTCATTCACTGCATATTTACTTGCACACTGTGCCAACTGCCATGGTCTAAAAACAAGTGGTGTTTGTACGTTAAATATTTAAGAATCAATCTGCATACAAACCTAAAGCTTCAACAACCTGTTTAATGTCATCAACAAGATAATGCATGCTGTAGTTCTTTACACCAGACGGTTTCTCTGAGTCTCCATACCCTCGCATGTCTATTGCCACAGTCCTGCAAATAGAGATAAATGTTAAAGCAAACCAACTAAGTAGAGGGAAATTTGGATTTTCCAATTATCTCGTTTTGCCTCCAACATTTTTTGACCAACCTGGGCAATTGTCAAGAAGTTCAATGCAACAAGTACCAAGGGTTAACATGTACAGTTATCCACAGATGATACACTCATTGACATAAAAATCCAATATAAAAATATGGAATCCATGTTTAAAAACTGAATGTAAATTGTATTCTTAATAATAAATTTTTATGTATGTGCCCTGTGTAAAACAATACTTGTAAACTTTGCTCCTGAAATAAATCCAAGTCAATTAACATATGTAGAGGTAAAAAAATATGATTAAAGTTTGTTGAGCTATGGAGCTGTTATCTACAGCAATATTTCACATTTGCCTGCTGATAACCCAGGGATATTGTGTTCAAACACCCATATAAATATTAAAATATTTAAGACAGGGGTCCACAAATTTTCCACATACGTAGGAGCCACCTCCAAATTCTAGGTGCCAGAATGGTGACATGAAGCATGTTCCATACTGAGGACCCACAGTTCTGGAGTAACTTGTAAACCTCACTGCTATCTGGTGCTTTGTGCTTGGTGCAAGTGAACTGATATACATCTTTTATGCAAGGACAAGAACTGCATAAATTATGCCAAAAAAAATTAGGCACCACAACACAAATTTAGTCGCCTGGGATTTGTGCACCCCTTGAGTCAAGATATGTTACAACCACTGCTCAACAGAAGTTGTGTAGAAGCATCCTGTGTAAGGTGTGATGTCACTGATCTGTCTACTGAGTGTTCTATAGTGGCAAATCCTGTTAACAATATTAAGGTAGACATAGTAATCCAAATTAAAATAATTCTCATATGCAAGTGGTAAAGGGACCAACATTCTTCATATTAACTGACTGACTGACTGACTGACCCACTAACCAACCAATCAACCAGCTAGCTTGCTAGCTAGCTAACTGACTAGCTGACTGACCGACTGACTGACTGACTGACTGATTGATTGACTGACTGACTGACTGACTAACTAACTAGCTAGCTACCTAAGCTAGCTAGCTAGCTAACTAACTCCGTGTAGCAAGGTCCTTCCTTAGAAGCTGACAGCTCCTCAGCTAGTGAAGAGATTCCCCGCATTTATGTTAACTTCTTACCACATTCACAAGAGTCCATCACCTGCCCCTGTCCTCGGGCAGATCAATCCAGTCCATGCCCTCCATCCCACATCTTGAAAATCCATTTTAATATTATCCTTCCATCCATTCATAGGTCTTCCAAGTGGTCTCTTTTCTCTCATGTCTCCCCACTAAAACCCTGTATGTACCTCTCCTGTCTCCCTACGTGCCACATGCCTTGCCCATCTCATTCTACTTGATTTTAACACTGGAATATTTGGTAAGGATACAGATAATAAATTCCTTGTATTAATATTGGAAATATAAGTAAAACCAAGCTCCCAATGGCTGTGCAGTCTAAGTCTGCATTCACTCAATTGCTGGGATCGCATGTTCAAATCCCGCTGAGGGCATGGATGTTCCTCCCTTGTGTTTGTTGCGTGTTGCATAGATAGCGCCCTCTGTGATGAGCTCATCACTTGTTCAGAGGGGTCCTGCAAAGTATGTGTCCAATTGTGTGTGATCTAGGAACCTCAAAGTTGATGCAGTCTAGACCTGAGTTAAGCTGTTGCACAACAGAAAAAAAAGTAACACCGAACTATAATTGGGAATTTTTAATTTAAGATTTGAAAATAGGGTCCAAATATCAGTGAAAGAACCCATACTAACACTCCTCACAGGTTTCAGAAGTGGTGTGCAGACCAGATCATATGTGACTCTATCAGTACTAGGTGAAGCAAGTAAGGGATATCAACAGGTCTGTATGCTGTCACATATATATGTGCATTATAACTGGAGTTGGCATGTGTATAATGTCAAACATCTGTATGACTTTCTGCCATGGATTTTATTAGGAAAAATGAATACTGCCTTAGAAGTTGTATTTTTTTTTTCACTGTGAAAGTTAACTGATGAATCTTGGCACATTATAAACTCATCTAGTGTCTGTATAAATGTCAATATTATGAGGTCTACTCCTTCAGAACCCAAAAATGTACAATTTCACATGCTACTTCTTACAAGATTTAACGTTCTCATGATGGTAACTATGAAGATTACCGTCTCCTGGGATGTGACATGTCTGGTAGAAATGTACCTGAATTTCCATCAGACTACATACCATCACTTCCAAGAAAATGGCAATCTGCATTAATAATTATTATTTTTCTTCCAAAATTTTCAGATCATTATTATGTGTGGTTGTCTTATGAAGGACCTTATGGGAGACCTAATCACAGATATAGGAATATTAAAGTTGGTCTTAAAGGAAGAGGATGTGACGTTGTGGACTGGATGTATTTGCCTCAGAATGGTATCCAATGGCAGGCAGTTGTGAAAAGAGTAATGAAATTGCAGGTTTCATACAAGGCAGGGTATTTGATTAGCTGACCAGCTGTTAGATTCTCATGACATGTTGTTCCATGGTTTTAATCATTTTATAAATTTGTTGTCAGTATTGATTTAATAAATTTTCATATTATTTTTAACTTTACTATTTGTAGAACATTTGAATTCTCTAATACCATTTCTGTTACAAATGCAGAACCAAAAAGTGATGAAACTAAAACAAAAGTGCATGTCTTCTTGTATTGCCATCATATTAAAGGCACTGCCAAACCCATGTCTTACCAAATTCATGACTTACCAATAATCCTTGGAGAATTCTCTTAGTTGATATCTCCATGAATACCAGAACTCAGGAAACCCATGTACAAACAACATGAGGGGCTTTGATCTATCACCTTTTTCAACATAATGAATTTTGATGCCCTGTAAACATATGACTTTTGGGTAATCATGTTAGATGTTTACCAGTGACACCTTATTGATAAGACTGATAAATATATTATAAAATTTATAAATTACATGAACTTAGGTACCTACATAACTAAAAATAACTTATTTTATGCAATAATTGTAAAATTTTGTCTCTTATTATAACAAAAGAAATGATTTGCAAATAACTGAAAAAAAGTCAAGAAACGTGTACTAAGGAAGAAACATACCAGGAAAGTCATATGAAGAAGGAGTTTGTGATTCATGTTCTTCATGTACTCTTTAAATTGTTGATGTTTTTTTAAAGTCAAACCTCCAACAGGTGGGAACCTAATTGGCAGGAGCATGACAGCCCCACCTTTGCTATCACCCAGCAGTGTTCTTCTGCCACTTTCGATTCATTGCGCTTTCATTCCCCCATTGTCGGTGCACATTTAAAAATGTTACTATTTAAGTTTCTTTACCTTTTTAAAGTTGTGTACATTGGAAATTGCGTAACTTGAAGTTGTGTAAGTTGGGGTGTACCTGTGATGTCATTAGTTACCTCAAACATAAGTGGTGTTACACTGTATGTGAGTTTAAATGAAAAAGTCATTCTTCACTATCACATTCTACAGAAAAGGATTGATACGAATGTCTTCACTGATATTTTCTACATCACTGCTGCTTGGGCGAAAAGCATCCTTATTAATGTGACATGTACAGTAAAATACACATATCTGCACATTTCCAAAATTCTTGAGGCAGTGTTTTTTTTTTCTGGAATAGTATTGATATTATTGTACGTTAAATGGTCATTTATTATAAGACTGTTATTCTTTCATCTAAGTAATTTTTGTCTGAGTTAGAAGCAATGACAAATCTGAAGTGTATATGAACGTAGTTATATTTTCAAATTCCTCCTCTTTGCAATGAGCCATTCATTATTCATTCTTTATTCATCCTTGGGTACTGTAGATCAGGACTTAACAAGGCAATGTTTTGTGTAGACATGTGCATTTTCTTTGGAACAATAATAACCAAGTAACTGTATCAAAATCTTCAGACCCACTTAATAATCTGTCACCATTCTGCATTGTGACTTGCATGCAAAGTGCTCTTGACTTTCATGGGGGCTGCTATAAATACAGTAATGCATTTTTGAGTGCCTTAAAGATGGAGAATTTCTTGATTACTTGAGTGACTGCCAACTTCTCAAGGTCACTTTGAGAAGGTCAGTTAAAAGTGCATATAACACTTGTACCATATGTAAACAAATGAATTTACCGTAGAAAATTAATTGAACATGCAGCTGTTAGTGGTGTTTACAGACTTGTCGGCACAACAAGGTTAAAACATGTAAGCAATAGAGGATATCTGTTATCAAAATCATTACCAGTCTGTGACAGTGTTTACTTTAAATGAAATTTTTCAAGCATCGTAGATATTAAAGAAGCCAATATCGCTTTCTTTGCTGTCTATAACATACTGTGCTACTGCTATAAGTGATGATAATATAAACAGCCGCAACAGTCAGCTTTATACTGTATGTACCTCTAGTGGACTTGTTTTATGTGTATGTGACATGTTAAGTGTGAGGCATGGCAAAGCTTTTCAAGCTGAGCACCATATATGGTGGAAATTTGTAACAAAATCCTGCAACGTCCTTGCACTATTGCTGTGCAGCATAAGTGGGGGGATGTGCAGTTGGAGGCATTTTTAGGCAGCTTTTATTTTCATACGGAATATTGCTTCTCAATTTTATTGAACTAAAACAATTTATAAAAAAGATGTATTGTACAAATTGTACACTGCGTATTCCATTCTGCTGGTTTAAGATGCTGTGGTTTGTGGCACACTGGCACAATGATGACCACCATGCTGGCCACGTAGTACTAGATGGGTTAATGTAAATTCATCAGCTTTCAAGTGGTGTATTAATTTTTTTAATAATACATATATTTTGTATTTTGTTTCTTAATTCCTAAAGGCTGCTGATTCTTCTATTGAAATAATTACTGGCCTTTATCAGCAGGTCTGTCATTTCACAGTTGTGACAATACCGCCATTTTATAAGACTGTATAAATATGTAAATAAATTGTGTGCATTTGTTGGTGTATGTGGGTGATTGTAGTCACAATGTGCGGAACAAATAACATTAAATTCCTCCTTGAATGGTTGATAGTTACTCAGCCGCTAAAGAACTTCCTTGCTTTTAGTGAAACCTGAAGATTCATTACCGTCTTCACAAAAGTATCTGCTCTGGATACTATCCTAAGCCAGATGAATCCATTCAATTCCATACCCTCTTGCTCACATTGGATCATTTTTTTTTATTTTCTTGTGGCGGGACGACACTGTGGAACTGTGGCCTTAAATGGGACCACTGTCGACGCACAGGATTAGCTCTGATAGAATGATAATTGACAGGGAAAAAGTAAGGCATACCGAGAAAGATCTGTCTCAGTACAATTTTGCCTACCACAAGTCCCACACGGACTATCTTGGGATTCAACCTGGTTCTGCAGGGCGGTAAGTCAGGGACAAATGGACCGAGTTATAATGGTGTATCATAACCTTGTAGTTACATTACTCCGCAGTACATTCTTTCAAACTGGATTTCCAACCTTTTTCCATGGAGGATCCCATAAAATAAATTTCATACCCTAAGGAAGCTTTACCTTTGGAAACGAAAACAAAACAAAGAGGCAGTTGGTAAAACACGGAGACTACTCCAGTATTGTCAACTGCTGGACAAAAATTCCGGCCATTTCAAGGAACATCAAGAAATTTTCGTGGTGTTTCAGAATTTGTATTCATTTATTCCACGATTTCTCGCGGAACAACTAACAATGTTTTGCGGCACCCTAATTTTCCGGGCAACCCTGGTTAGAAAAACTGCTCCTGATTAAAGACACATAAAAATGTATTAGTTTTAGGTTATGGATGTGTATTTGTACTGGACATTGCGTACGCCCTACACTGAGCATTTACTCCTCGTACATGGCTCGTATTAGCGCAGGTGTAACAACGGGATGGGTTGGTCGCACGGGTGTACCATGGGTCATCATTGGTTGGTTCACTCTGCGACGTCATTTGTTTCTATACAAGATCCAGCGGCGGCTCATCTATTAGCCTCCATAGGTGTTCCGTGGTAAAAAGTCTTCCGTGACGATAAACGTTTAGGAAAGGCTACATTAATCAGCCACCGATCCCATATAATCTTAGCAATTAAGAGAGTCGTTAAACAACTTGCTTAAAATGAACGGAGCAAGGTAGCTTATCACTTCACCGCGAAACTCGATCCAGGCCTGTATTAGACGATGTGTGGTCCAGGCAGTTCTGATACAGCGCAGAGAAACGTCAGTTGTACACAGCGGGGCTTGAGTCCCTGCAATCCTGACTCGGTGTTTGGACTTCGGCCAGGATATTTTTCGTAACTTCCCTCAATTCGGTCAAACAGATGCTATAATAAATTATGCCTAAAGTCGGCCACGGCCATATCCACAAATTTCCAGTTACCCATTCACAGTCTCCATTATGCATGCAGTCTAGGACAGGGGTCTCAAACTCAAACACGACGCGCACCAAACGGTGCCTAGGCAGTTCTAACAGCATCGGTAAATGAATCAGAATTACAAGATCTACAGCTCCTGCAAAGTGTTTCGTGACGTCAAAGCATTCCGCAAGTAAAGATCCAGGCCTATAAAAGGTGGATGGAAACCCTTGTAGAAGAAGAGCAATTTGGAGAATCAAAAAATAATATTAAAATGTATAATTGAAGTTTCTTGTAGTGAGACAACAAATCTTTCTCTTCTCCTGTTCACTGGGTACTGCATTCTTCATGGGGTGAAAGCTTCCGGGCAGTGAAGCTGACCACTCACCTCCGTCTAATGCCGAGGTTGAGAATGTGCTGAGTTATAACTCTGATCCCCTTCTACGCCTTCATAACGCGCACAGGGAAAAGTTTACCTTTGATTGATTTAGGCAGCAGCTGTAAACCAAACGCTGAGTTCGTTCCACACACGTTTCGAAAACAAAATGTAGCACAAATGAAACAGTGATCTGATTGGCTGTTTTGTGTGGCTTTAAATCATGGCTTCTGCTGTAACTGAAGAAAAACAACAACGTAACCAGAACAATGTCTGGGTGTAATAATTAAGTCAAAATAACACTGTTAACGGTCGCCAAGTGTTATTAGTTAGGGTCCTGACATAGACGTTACGATGGGCTGAACGTGTAGCTACGATAAAAAAATGAAAGTGTGATTTTGTGGATAAACGTCTGTAAGGTGCAGTTCTAAAAAATCTAGAAATACGTAAACAGCTGTGTGATCTTTATTTTGTGGTTTCCTTTACTACACTGTCACTATTTGCCGATCCCAGTGGCCGCGCTGTCTAAGACGTGGGTCTTCGACCGAGCGCTTGCGCGGATCATGGATTCGAATCCCACCGGGGGCATGGATGTTTGTCTCTTGTGCGTGTTTGTGTGTTGTCAGGTAGAGTTCTCTGCGACGGACTGATCAGTCGTCTAGAGGACTCCTACCGAGTGTGGTGTGTCTAAATGAGTGTGATCATGGAACCTCAAATATGAGGAGGCCTAAGCCCACAAGAGGGTTGCTGAGCCACAAACAAACAAACAAACAAACAAACAAACAAACAAACAAAAACACTGTCACTATTTAAACTATATAACGTCGACGGTAAGGCGATTGGCAAATGATAAATTGGAAAGGATTAGAAAGGAAGCTGTTGTCTCCTAGCTGAGATTTTACAATCCTGCCCGGAGGAACTAAGAGAACCAATAAGACTTTCGGTCTGTATAGACAGTGACTCGACCAACATTCGAACCTGACTCCTCCCGAAACCAAGTCTGTATGTACGTCATATCGTCATATTTTCATCACTGAACATCACTTAACGCAAAATTCTCACGAGCCGCCAGTGAAATCATAAGGCACTATCGATAAGCATGACATCTAACGGGGTGGATTGAAATTAACCCTCGATGTGACGTTATTGCCAATTGGGTGACATCAGACAGTCGCTAGAACCCGGTGGAAGTGGACGTGCACCAACCTGCCCAGAGTTTTCCACCCCCAGACGTAGTACATAACTGTTTTGGTTGAACAAATTTTGTTACAGTAAGTTGTATTAAACAGGCGATTTGAAAGTATATGTGATTTAAAGTTAATTCAGTTAAATTCCTGTTTAAAATGACCATTAATTAGCAAAAAGAAAAAGTTGCGAATTTCGTAGTCGTTTTAGCACCTTTTATAATTAGACCAGACAGTTGCGTATTTGAGGTATTCTACATGCAATTCTTATTCGTAAGTTAATATGTATTTTTTTGCGAAATATATTAATTATATCGATACTATGGCAGGCTGTAAATGTATTTTATATAATTACAAACCGTGAAAACTAACATGCAAAGGCTGGCAGACATCTTTGATTTACATTGCCTTGGCGCCCATATAAATAGTACAGTTATCTCGATTATAATACTATGTATTAAGGGTTACAATGTTTTATTGAAGTTTATAATAATTTTCCAAACGTTATTATCATAATTCCGGAGGTAAGTTTTATGGTGCCCGGAAATACGAAGAATGTGTTGTGAAGCTGATAGCCATTTTTGGCTCCTCATGCAAACGTTTGTAGACATCTTGTATTTCCAAATATTTTGGCGCCGATATAAATATTACAGTAACCAGCGTTATTAGTATTTACACTAAGATTTACAACATTTTATTAACATCATAATAATTTTCCAGCTTTATCAACAGAACTCCAGATATAAATTTGCTGGTAACTAGAAATGCGAAGACTGGGTTGGAGAGTTCATAGGCATGTTTGACACCTCATGCAAACCCCTGCAGACATCTTGGATTTTCATGTTGCTTGGCGGCAGTGAAGTGTTACAGGAAACCTTATAATTACTGTTTACATTAACAATTACAGTGCTTATTAAGTTCATAATAATTTCCGAAACGTCATTATTATACATCCAGACGTAAGTTTGTTGGTGACCGGAAATACGAAGAACTGGTAGTAAATTCCGTAAACATTTTGGCTTCCTTTACAATGACACAAGACAGTTACATACTTGAAGTGCTCTGAAGGAAAGGCTTATTCTGCAGTTATTAATTACGTCTTTGACAGAACATTAAAATCTCTTGGCAGAACTCTGACTATTCATTTTTACATGCTGCATAACACAATGCGTTCACTACAAATGTTCATAGTCACATCTGCATTTTCATGGTTCATGTCGTCGAAACAAATGTTAAAGCATTTTAGATTATGATTACCGTGTTTCATAAATTTCGTACTTATTTCCAAAGCGTTGTCAAAATTCTGGAGGTAGGATTACTGGAGACTATAAATTTATTAATTTTTACTAATGATGTATATAAAGTAACCAAATGCATTCTTTGTAAAGTTGCAGCCATTCCTGCATGTAGTGTTATCATTGAAATCTTTCTGTTGTATTTCAGACTTCTGGCAATATTAATAAGCCACGTTTCTGTGCTACGTTTTTGTTGATTTTTAAGAACAGTTTCAAAAAAATATAAGGAAATAATGCAATAATTGAATATAGAAGTGCAGGATTGAATTTTAGATTCTAAATTCATAATCAAGATCATATGTGTTGGCATTATGGTCCCTGTTAATCAAAAATTAACCAGTGACATAATATAAAAAGCTGGTGCTGCTAACAGTGTTGTTAAATATCGCTGGAAGATTTATTCGCTGAAGGTTAGTGTGATACTTAGGGTAAATTCATAGAAAAAATAATTGAATATCTTCATATAGATATGGCTAACTCCCATGTCGGAAGGTTGTCAAGGCTGACAAAATGCAGCCTTTCATCTTGGTAGGCGTTCTTTACGAAATAAGAAAAGGATGCCTTACGTGGAGAACACGTCACTCCGTCCGTCCTTCTACAAGCGATTGAACTGTTTCACTGGTTTTTTATGAAACTTAGTACAGACGTCCTTCAAAAACCTTTTCGAAAAAACGCGAGTTTCGTAAAAATCATCTCAGGGACACTGAAATTTTACTTACGGGCTTAACTAATTTATGCCTGTAATTTTCATATTTTGCGACCAACTTAAGTAGAATTCGGTACAGCTGGTGCCCACGCGATGACACTCAGCAGTTATTAGTTTCGTGACAGCATTGGAGTGAAACCCGTTCCTAACTTAGGGGTGTGAATGAAATTTTGCCCATATTTAATGCCCATTTATTTCAAATTGAGTAAAATTCCATGCAGTAAATATTCACAAAATTGTACTTCGTGATTGGGGGTTTCATGAAAGTCGACGCCATGCAAGACATAGGCTTACTTTACTTATAGGCGTAGGTAAATTTCTATTTGTACTCTACATATTTATTTTCCAATTTGGCCGAATTGTGGTATAAGGTATCTTAAAATAATTCTGTTGAGCATTTCTGAGTTTCGTAAAATTTGCCGTACTTTTCCTATGGGCGTAAATCAAATTACATTTGCATGTGTCCCCTGACACTGTATGATATTTTGTTGAAAGTCAAGAACGTTTTGATGAAGGCTGTATACCACGCCATGGAATGCACCATTTGCAGTCTTGTTGCACCACAGTTACTACGGTTAATATACACCCAGTACAACATATACAATTAATTCTTCATCTCCAACTGTAGGTTGTCAGATACCATAGTTACTATGCGTGTGAAAGTTCTCTTTCAGAAGCTAACGAACGGACCCTCAGTTGACTGAGAAATCCCTACATTTTATGGAACACATCGGTCCATTGCTGTGTTCAATAGACCCCACACTTTATCCATACTACTATGGGCCACGCGAATTTAGTTCACATAGTTCAGTTATATTTCTTTAAGATCGATTTCAGCATTCTCTCATCTAAACCGAGATATTCCAGTCTCTTATTTCCGTTCTTTTTCCCTTATTCTGGGACATTACCTTTGAATTAGCCATAAAAATCTCGTTTCTCCAGCCTTTCATGTCGTTGTACCACGCTCGTATGTTTATACCACATTTCCCAGAATTTGGCCTGTTTATGTCACTGCAAAACAGAAAACTTCAAATCTGGAGACGTTCTACATGAAGTATGTCTGTCCATTGTACTGCTCTTTCATATGCTCTGATGCTTATAGCCTATCAAATTCTGCACCCATCCTCATTACCGGCAGTAAGCAAAGCGAAGTTCAAAATTAAACTTTATAGGAAGAAAAATTGTTGTGAGTGAAATACTTTATACAAGAATGTCCCAGGAATGTTTAAAAGTATATGTCGAAACAGTGTGTTAATTATACCCAAGCAGTACCTTTGCAGTCTACCAACATTATGACAAGTTTAAAGTCTTCAAGCACATATTTAAAGCTGTTTAATAATGTAGTAAGTAATTTTGTTTTTTTCTTTTCAATCTACGCTTTGGTTATATACTCATTTTCACAGGAATAATGACGTTGCATATATAATGACGTCACACTTTGACGTAGAATAATATTTAATGGCGAATTCCACATATGACCGTACAAAGCTCCCGTTTCTCTATATGACTAACACACTTTAGCAATAACGGAACTAACCCTTCTTTAGTAGTCTGGCTGTGGGTTCCTGCCTCCCTTTATGCATGGCCGGCAAACACTAACAGACACAGTCTGTACGTTCATATGTGTCCGCTGACTATCATCTTGTGAGTTAAACCTGAATCAAAAAAATTACTTGAATTACTTCTCTCAAAAACCCTTAACGTGATGGGGACACTGAATATACAGAATATGGACTTTCTGTACAAATGCCTAATAATTTCGGAAAAGCAGTTCAAATTACACAAATTTTGTTCAGGCTGTGGTATGCGGAATATTGGTGAAATTTATTTTAACCATTCTGCACACTTCAGACGTCAAAAATGTAATAATTTTAACGAAAGGCACTGGTTTGCATCCACGAAAAAAAAACAGACGGAAAAAACACTGCCTTCTTCAGTAACAATTACAAATAGAAACACTCACGAAACATTAAAGAAAACAGTTATTATACAACGTGTTTGGTGCTGCTTTGAGGTCCTTTACGAGCTTCTTCAATACAGGTTACAGTGTCACGTTCCATAGAATCTTACTAGACAAATTTTCCCGAGTCATGCTTCTCTGTTCACGTGGTGTTTTTGGTGACCTTCGCAAACAATTACCAACATAAAATTCCAATTAGATTAATAATCACATCCGCCCTACATGCAGCCCTCTTTTATCCTGTTGTCTGTAGTGTCCTTTAACAATTGCCAACCTATAGTGTTATCAGATCGTATACAATATATGTTACATAATGTCACACGTGTTGTCACGTTCTTCTTCAGTAACAAGCACATAATAAAACTGCATTCCATGTTAATAAGCATTGCTCGTTAATAACAGACCTAATTTTATCGTGACATTCTCCAGTCACAAAGTCCAACATAAACTTCATCAAATCTTATCTAAAGCTTCCACTCTACAAGAGATTCAGTGTTTGCGTGTATTTTTTGTAATCATCAGAGCAGTGGTTCTGTGGGTTCCATAAAATGCAGGGAATTTCTCGACGAACTGAAGGTCTGTTAGCTTCGCAAAGAGAACTTAGCTGCAGCAAGATAGTTACATAACACATATAATATTTAAATGCAAGGGGGTTCAATCAGATCTCCATAGGCAGCAACATACAGTGCCGAAACTTGCATCACAGGCACAGCAAATGGCAGCAGACTAATATTTTGTACGGTGTGTCTGATAAGTTACACAATTCTGTAATTGATGGAATAATGACACAAATATTGAGGTTAACAACAAACACGCTTTACAAGGCACCGCAGGAGACAAATTCTGGGAAGGAAGGTACTAACAGATGAATTATGTACAGTAGAAGCGGGTGGGAAGGGATGCTGCTCTGGCTGATTGCAGGTAATATTCTGGAAGGACTGAACAAGAGAACAAACTACAAAGCTTAATATTTAAGACCCCTTGACAGTAACACCGAGTGTTGTGTAATTCACAAGTGACAAAGCAAAATCCTCTGCATAAATAATGAAACATATACTCAGTAACTACGGTGTCTGCCAACCTACAGTTGAAGATCAAGCACTGACTGTATAGGCTGTATTGGGTGCACATTGAAAACATTTCCTCATACAGGACATATATTTTCTTTATGTTTGCCTACCTTAGCTAAGTTGCCAACCCATCGTAGACTAATTTTTCTACTCTTTCTAAGCTGCATTAAGAAGGTAAAAGTAAGTAAATTGAATTCAGGAATAATCTGTTTTAGGTCAAAATGTTTTATTTTCCAGGAGTTTTAATGTCCGTAATGTTGTCTGAAGTAACAGACCTCGTTACGTAGCCTTAAAAAACTATATGTACCAAGGCGGATTTACAGGAATAAATTACATACCATCTAAAGTTTTTAAATATTTAAATTTGAAATACAGCTTGTGTCTTAGACCTTACATTCCAGCATACTTCAGGTACATATTATATCACTAAATGTAGCATTTTTTAAAAATTACTAAATTTTGGTTACAACTTTACATCGATATGTAATTGTGGTTGTCTAACAAAATTCACTATAGTGGCATTAAATATGACCCAAATTTTATTGTATTATATAAAACTGTCATGTAAAGCCATTACTTTTCCAAGAAATTCACATACTGAACTGTCACATTAACTTGCCTAATATTTGGACACGATTCGCAGAGTCTAGGTTATATTCAGATAAAGTAAGAAGGAATTTACAAGAGAATGGAAAACTGTGTTAATACAAAGAATTTATATAGGGAAGGAAAATCAGGAAAAGCTATAAAGGTCATCATCATTGCTACCAAACTGAGAGAAAATATATTCATTGATACTAGCTCTTAGGCTTGGACTCGCAGTTGTATCACAAGTGATGGGACCCTTCTCAAGCGCAATTTTTTAAAGGCAAGAGTACAGTGGATAATATATTTGTAACCAAAATAACTGTGAGTGTGTATCTGAGAGCAGATGGTGTAGAATATAATATACTGGTACCCTCCTCTGTCAAGATAAAATATTTCGTGTGAGGTACAGAGAGAACCAATTATCCAGCCATGCCCAGCAAATAAGAGGGGTAAAAGAGGGGTGTGGCTTGCATGCCTACTTATTTAATATTTCTGTGAATAGTACTGTAAAATATAGCTATGTATAAAGGGCTTCATGCCCTAGTAATTCGATAATTAAATACTTTTACATTCTATTTTAGAGTATATTGATATACAAGTGGCTTCATGCCACATGAATAGAAAGATTACATATTTTTATAAATGCTATTTTAGATTTTATTAATGTAGAAGTGGCTTCATGCCTCGGTAATGGAAGGATTAATTATATCCATAGATGATACTGCAGAATATGTTGACGTAGAAGGAGCTTCACAGGAAATAGAAGAATGAGTTCTTTCCATAGATTATACTGCAGAACATATTAACGTAGAAGGGGCTTCACAGGAAATATGAGAATTAGTTATTTCCGTAGATGATACTGCAGAATATGTTGATGCAGAAGGGGCTTCACGCCCCGGGAATAGAAGAATAAGTTATTTCCAAAGATGATACTGCAGAATATATTGATGCAGAAGGAGCTTCACGCCCCGGGAATGGGAGAATAAGTTATTTCCATAGAAGATACTGCAGAATATACTGATGTAGAAGGGGCTTCACGCCCCGGAAATAGGATTAGCTATTTCCATAGATGATACCGTAGAATATATAGATGTAGAAGGGGCTTCACGCCCCGGAAATAGGAGGATTAGCTATACCGTAGAATATATTATTGTAGATGGGATTTCATGCCCCCGTGATAGCAACAATCAAAAGTGATAAATTTCGAAGTCTAACAATTACAAAATTATCAGGCAAATTATCTCTGTTGGCAGGCAGGTCGGCAGTGCGTGGGTCGTGATTTCAGTTTCGTGTGTTAGTGCTGTTTTTCTGTGGATATCGCAAAGTGTGGAACGACCTATTTGTGCGGTGACGTTTCGTTATTTTGCGTGGTGTTCGTTTCCGTGGATATGGAACAAAGTGTTGTGATGTGTGTGTGATAGCAGCAACTCTGTGAGTACCTGTCGTACAGTGTTCTGCCATTTTGTCGACGACTGCAACATTCCAGTGGAACAAGCAGTAGACGTCGGAGCGAGGACCAAAGGGAACGGAGCAACGCGCAAATCGTAATGTTACTAACCAAAACAGTGTTGGCTGAATCTTTAGCGATTGAGGACCCATCCGCAGGAGGATGGGCTGGATACTTGCAGCAAATCAGGCACGCCATAGCACCGACACGAGCTTGCCATGATGTCAGTCTGGTCCCAGGCTGCGCATGCTAATAACAGCCGTGCCAGGCAACTCTATATTTGATGCGGTAGCCGCATTGACTCAGGGCGTAGATTAAGGTCGGGTTGACAAACCTGTGGATGCGCCTTTTTTTTTTTGCTTAGTTTGTAAATTTTTGTCCTCCCTGCCCTTCCTGTTAGGTGCCCCAGTTAGGATTTCTGGATAGCATAGCTCGCGTGAACTAGCGCCATGTGACAGTAGGGACGTTCAGTTAGGAGGGTTTAGTTTTAAGGATTTCTTGTGTGTGTGTGTGTGTATGTGTGTGTGTGTGTGTGTTTTTTTTACCGCAGGGTGTCAATTTGATAGGGTTCGGTCGGCACAAGTAATGATATCAATGCGAGAGGGAGAGAGATAAAAAAGTGCCTTTAGTAGTTTCTCCCTGTGAATAACTCGCATTGGAAGGTCAAACATTTAGTAAAGCAGAGCTTAATTCTGCTGTCATCCGTCTTTCAATTCAGTGTTGAAAGACAAGTGTTTGAATCCGTAAGAATATGCAAAATGTTAAGCGAATATTGTAGAGTGATATGTTATATATGTTTCTGTTCATGTGTTGTGAATTCAATGCACAACATAAACTCAAGGTTCAACATTAAGAAGACATCAATTGCAAACAACGAAAGGTAGGTCTTCTACATCGAGTTTCAACAGTGAAACCCGCGTCTTCTACACCGACTGCTAGCACCGAAAGGTTCTACATCGAGGTTCAGCAATGAAAGCTGCGTCTGCTACCTGACTGCCAACAACGAAAGTTACGTCTTGCACATGGACTGTCAACAATGAAAGCTGCGTCTTTGACACTGTTAGGCCTAATAATGGAGAAACACACAAATAAACAACATTTACATTACACATGTCGATAAAAGTAAAGGACATACAGTCGTAATTAGGGTTCTGTATAAACAGTTTAATTAAGAGAACGATTTATTTATGTGTAAACAAATAAATGTGCTGCATGAAGACTGAGTTTTATAGCTTTAAACACTTCTCTCACTAGCCGCCAGGCTGTGTTACATTTGACAGATTTTTCATTAGATTTTTAAAATGACGCATTTTTCCCCACATTTCGCCAAGGAAGGAAAATACATCATCATTTGATTGCCGAAGTAAGTGGAGTGTCGTTCGAGGGCGTCATACTTGAGTTCCGAGTTTTAACAGAAGATACCATCGAAATTTCATTTTTATGGCGATTTATTAGCCTGAATTGAAGGTGACACTTTTGACTTCGTATGCCTATTGTTGATTCTTTTCACTAGGTGGTTTATAGCTGTGTATTTTCGGCTTCGTTGAGTTGTCCATTTTAATACGTACAGCTGCGATGAACAAGTAGTACACACACTTCTAATTATATGCGTGCAGCGGATTTGGTAAGGAATTTTACATTTCGTTGGAATCCTTCGATTTCGGAACTGAAGCGTGCGTCTTCAGAGCGCGATACATTTCAGCCGCAGTTTTAACAGAAGAAGGCGTAGGTATTTAATTTTTCCGACTATTTAGTTGCGGAGGATTGAGGAGGACAATTTTGACTTCCTTGTGCTGTTTTTTTTTCATTCCTTGCATTTGCTGGCTCATAACTGAGTACTTTCTGCTTCACTGAGTTGTCCATTTTAATATGTACAGCTGCGATGAACAAAGGGCACACAGTTATACGCCTTCCTTGATCGGGGGTTTAAAACGCACAGCAGATCGGAGAAGGAAATTTACATTTACTTCGAATATACATAAAGGAAGACTGGACGAAAATATGAAGGTAATTTTGGTGTTCATTTTGTTAATTATGTACTTGTAATATGTGTCTGCTACTGCTTGTAAAGAACATGTTACTTATTTGTTTTTCTTTTTCAGGTCCCGCTCACATCCTGTGCATCACCTTGGCGAGCGGCTGAAACAAAGAACGGTGCATGCCCGTAGTTGGAGTCAAAATTGCAGTCACTGGAAAGTATTCCACTTTGTATGTATTTTTTACCTATTGCGTGTACACGGATATATTCTGTGTGGCTTTTAGACATTTTAGAGTCTTTCGTAACTGTACTTCAACACCTGTTTAACTTCCACGTTTTTGTTCGCCACTTTGTCCACCTATAATTTTGTTCCTTTTAGTTTCACAGACATTCTCTATTACATCCGTTACGAATGCCTACGCGCTAAATTAATTTAATTTTAGACTGAAATCACATTCCTGGAATATAACGTAATATAGGAACGTAATTACATTTCTGTACCTTTTTAACATCAAAGCATATGAAGAATGTTTACTGTTGATCTTGACCTGTAGGGAAAATTAAAACAAGGAACAGCCACAGAAAGTGCCAATGTAACAAATTTTGATACCATGTAGGTCTGCGGATGGAATTGTACTCATGTATTTTCCTTTTAATCCCCGTTTTGTGGCCACAAATTTGTGTTGGTACATCTAGTAACCTTAAACCGTCAGTTAGAGGAATGCATCTTTCTTTGGCTAAACAGGATAAACTTCATTATGTGATAATTTGAAATTTGTAAACTCCTAAATGCTAAATCCATTAAGACCTTCCCTAAACATTCAATATTTCAGTCTTCAAGAGTTACCCCCCTGTAAAACCATAGGTAACGTTCCTCAGACCAAACCAAATCAGGTCCTGCCATTAAAATTTCAGACTTAAAATAATTTTTTAATAAAAGTGTTAATGTGCAGTCGTACTGACTGACTGGCTTTACATTACATCAAAATTTCTCTCATGTAATATTATCTGCTACGCTGAAACTAAAATTTTATGAGAAATGCAGAATTAGATTCAGTTTTCATGACATCAGCCTTCAGTACCTGATAGATGACTAAATGGGCTCCATAATATGCCATAAAATGGCATAAAAAGAAAAACCGTAGGTCTGCCAGGACTGAACACGGCACTGAGAATGTGCATTCTCACGCAGTGAAGGTTAAGATTACCCTACCCTGAAGACGGAGGTAGCGGGCTCGTCCGAGACATTGATACTTATACCCCAAAGTACACGGCGTCACTCTTCTACTCTGAAGATAAGCAAAAGCTACCTTTGAAACGTTGCTATTTGTCTACCAAACTACAAGATGTCACTTCCACCCAAAAGACGGCAGCAAGCACCTCAGAATCGTCTGCTGTACCAGTCTACATGATGTCACATCCCACAATAATTCAACTTTCAATACTTCTATGAAAACTTCAGACCTCCAAAGTAGATGTAAAGAAATGCCAATTAAATTTTAAAGGACTTGTCACTATGACGCAGCAGGGTGGACAGTCAAAACTAACACACCAACTCCAAAGGACAGAGAGACGTAAGAAGATCCAGAATTGGATGGAATTACCACTTTTAAAAAGTTCGGAACATCGAAACTTTTCTGTAGCACCAAATACTGAAGTTTGAAGAAGAAAAAGAGGTAAAAAAGGAAGGAAAGAAACAGAAGGAGAAGAAACATGAATAATGTCCAGTCTTGAAACGGCTACATAAACTGACAGACTGCTTTTCTTCAAGGTGTTTTGACAATAGCTGCAGTGTAGGATTCAAGCACAAATAAAGTCTGAACTATCACAGTCAAATACTCTTTCGGTGTTTGCACACCTGTAAGTACTGTAAACTGCTAAATAAAAAATGTTTAATAAACTGTTTTTTTACTCATGTACGGCTTTGTAATTAAAATATCATCAAGTAAGACTAAGATGTGGCCGCGTGGTCTGCGGCCACTCCCGTGCTGGGATTGCGGGTTCGAATGCCGCCGAGAACATGGGTGCCTGTCTTTTGTGAATGTTGTGTGTTGTCCGACAGTCTCTGCGACCGGCCGATCCCTCGTCCAGAGGAGCTCTACCGAGTGTGGGGTGTCTGTGTGATCAAGAAACCTCAATGAGGCGGCCTGGGCCCGAATAGGGCTGTTACGCCACGGGGGAGGGGGGATAAAAAAGGCTACAGACACTCAGAATATGTAATACTTCTTGCTTTCGCATGGCAAAAATGGTTACGCGAACGCGGCTCAGTCTTACGTTTATACGCACATTGCCTGTTTTGTTTGCCTGCGCTTTGTCACATGTTTCAGCTTCCACCGTGGCAACGATGGGGGTTAATCGGACGGTAGCCCCAAGAAAACAAGTGAAGATGGACCCTACTCTGTGTTGTTGTTGTTGTTATTATTATTATTTTTTTTCAGCCATACCTCCACTTCGCCCTGTATGTTATGATGAGTGTGTAGGGACTTTGTAACTTTTAAGCTACGTCTTAGCTATCTGAGGACTGTGTCTTCAGTTGTACATTGGTTATCGACATGCAGTACGAAGTATTCTGTTTCACCTACCGAATCCCAGTATTTTAGACGTCGCAATACGTAGGGGTGTCTTGTTAAATCGCCATATTTCAAGGTTGTGTTCTGATGATTGGCGTTTTATCAATTGGTGTAATTCTAACCAACATACCGAGATCAGCAGAAGGAAACCATACGATACCTAAGGCAATAGATCTGGCACAGAATAACAGTACGGCATCGACAGGTGGTCAGCTTGTCTCGCAGGTGGTTTGACAATAACGTCACCTGACAGTCGCTGAGCAATGAGTACCGACGTTCTGATTGGAAGATATATGCAACGTTAAAGGCTAATTCACACATACCATACCGTGGCCATGCCGTTACCCTGCCATGCGGTGTCGCTACAGGTTTAGATTGTGTCGTTCCCATATGATTTACACAGGGCGACCGTGTTTAATTCATACATGCCATGCCGTGCTCAGACCATGACGCTTCGAAAGCGACTTCTCAAGGCCACGGCACAGCACGGCACGGGCACGGCAACGCATGTGTGAATTAACATCAGCCGTCTCTCGACGGCCTGTGGGCAACTTGCGTAAGTTCAGTTTCTTCCGGCTACCACGCGGCCATTCACGAAGGCTGTTATCCAGAATGCTGCTGCCTTTTGTGATGTGTTTAATCTGCTCTGGTGATGATGGAGACAACAGATTGTAGAGGATTATATATTTTTATGAATTAATCTTAAAGTTAAAGCCAGCCTTTCTTCTGTTGTTACGCTACGTCTCCATCATGTGTTCTTATTTTTTCTGTGGGCAACAACTGTTTCAAGTTTTCAGATTTCTAAATACTTATTCTAAAATATTTGAAAAAGTTTTGCCCTTCACTTTTCAGACGTCCGAACTGAACGTGAAATTCGCCCACCTCTTCGCTTGCTCGAGACACATTATGAATCCAATATTTTCGCTCAGGGGAGCAGCCGTGGGGGGGGGGGGGGGGGGGGGGGCTGCCGGACTGCAGCTCCCCAAACCCCCAAAACAGAAATTTAAAAACCAAGTTTTGTAGATATCATGATATCGAATCTTTTCAGTGATTTCCCCTTCAGCCGAAATCAACCACTGAAATCGGCTGATGACTAGCACACTATAATTTTGAAAAATACACGTAAATTAATAAAATTAAAAAACAATAAGATAGGACACTGTGGTTGAGTCATGGAACACGTAGTTATATTCGTATGACTATAAATGCAGTTTCAAACAGTGTTATGCTGTACTTACAACATGATCTTTATAACTTAATTTTTAAAAGCAAACATAAATTATATATAGACTCAGAGTCATCCCCCCCCTCCCCCCAAGGGAAAATTCTGGGCGCGGACCTGTTTTCGTTTTTCCCTCTTTTCTTCTTCTGAAAGAAGATAAAGCCCACATGCAATTATCACATCCTCCTCACAGCTATCCATGCTGATGACTGTCAAGAATGGTAGCAACAGACGTCAAACGAGGCTCCCTTAAACCGCTGGTTTAGCAGTTCGGTTTTTTTCCGGTTACCACGCGGGCTTTCACGAAGGACACGGCATGGCAGGGACGCAGCACGGCATGTGTGAATTAGCGCCGCATGGGCACGGCATGTGTGAATTAGCCTTAAGAGTGCACGCTTGCAGATGTGTCCCGTATCGTAGTTAAAAGTAGCTGTAACAGGGTGTTCTTTACTTTACGGTACACATGTAAATGTAATCGCAGTCATACCCGTAAAAGAGCACGGGCTTCCCTGCGCAGGTCTTCACGAAAATCATGAAGACTGCAGGATTATGTGCCCACCTCTTGTCCAGGCGCGCACCCAGAATTTTTCCTTGCGGGGGGGAGGGGGGCTGACCCTGAGGCTATATATAATTTATGTTTGATTTTAAAAATTATGTTATAAAAATCATGTTGTAAGTACAAAATAACACTGTCTGCAACTGCATTTATACACACACACACACACACACACACACACACACACACAAGTATAACTACATGTTCCCTGACTCACAGTGTCCTATCTTCTTGTTTCTTTTTTTTAGATTTATTAATTTATTTTTCAAAATTCTAATGCACTTGTCATCAGCTTATTTCAGCGGCTGATTTCAGATGACGCGGGAATCATGTAAAACTCTTTGATATCATAATCTCTACAAAATGTGTTTATTAAATTTCAGGTTTGGAAGGCTCGCGAGGGTGCTGCAACGCCCCCACCCCACCCCACCCCGGGCACTCCCTTGCTCTTGTCCCGAATTGCACCCAAATCGGACAGTGAACGTGGAAAGTATGGATACAAACTCCCTTACGCCTGTAGGTAAAGTGTGGCCTTCACTAGGCCGATGTCCTCGAAGCTCACAGCCAATCAAATTTTTTGTGGACACGTGTACTGAATTTTATCCGAATGGGAAGGAAAATGTACAAAACCCCAACATAATTGCATGTGCACGCCTGAATAAAGTAATGAGATCGGTGGGGCATGCGTCACGTATGGAAGAGAGGAGAGATTCATACAGCGTGTTGGTGGGGAAACCTGAGGGAAAGACAACACTTGGAAGACCTACGCGTACACGAGAGGATAATATTAGAACGCACCTCGAAGAAATAAGATGGGGGCAAGGATTGGGTTGATCTGGCTCATGATAGGGATAAGTTGCAAGCCCTTCTGTTTCCACCAAATGCGGATAAATTTGACTAGCTGAGGAACTACTAGAGTTGCCGGCACGAAAATAGACCCGAGAAGGTCAAGCGGCTTACTCACACCCCCGCTCACCACAACCCTGCATTGTTGCCAGTTCTTCCCCCGAGGCGCAGCTTCCCGTTTAGTTAGTCCGAAAGACTGCCGCAGACATGGCAACATTGCGTTCGTAGGCAGTGGCACTGACGGGACTATCTTCCTGCCGGCCATTCTAGCTTCTCAAGTAGAACTCTGCTGCATGGAATTAGCGAATGTATGGCCTCTATTATACCGGGGGTTTTTTTTTTCACGAAACTCACAACTGCTCAACGGAATTACGCGGAAAATCTTCTGTTTGAATTTTACCTACATTGGCCAACAAGTATGGGAAGTACGGGTAGAAATTCATTTGCGCCCTTGCGTAAAGAACAGCAGTCACCGCGCCGTTTTGAAGAAGATGAAGCTTGATAACTTCTTCGTAAAAAAAAAGTCCTATAGGATACCAAATTTGATAGATATAGGTTATAGATATACAGATTATATTATAGATTACACGCACGCACGCACGCGCTGTTGTTGTCTCCACGTAAGGAGTTCTTTATTTACTCCTCAAGGAATAGCATAGTCGGTGTAGCAACTTGCAACGGGCTGGTGGGTCCGAGGATCGAATCCCGGTAGGGGTGAGATTTTCCGCACCCGTCCAGACCGGCCCTGAGGCCCACGCAGCCCCTATACAACGAATACTGGGTCTCTTTCCTGGAGGTAAAACGGCCGGGGGCGTGGAGTTGACCACCCACCTCCGTGAAGTGTCGAGGTTAAAGAAAGAGTAGAGCTATACCTCTATTCCCCTGGGGGGTTTTCATGGCCTGTTTTAGGGTGACCTTTTGCTCCTCAAGAACGTCTAAAAGCAGTAATATGAGACCGTGTGGTGGCCATATTACAGACGGGTAGAAAGAACAAACTTTGCTGTGATACGGAGGTGCGGGCTGTGGCGTCACGCGCACATTGCATTGCCTAGTAACGTGGTTAAGCGCTGATCTGGATTCATGTCTCAGGTTGCTACTGCTGGCTACGTTCTGTGTTACAACCTGGCTTTGTGAGGTTTGCCGTTATTTTAGCACACCGGCAAGAGAGCGCACTGCAAGGACAGTCGAAACTGAAAGGCAGGGGCAACTTCGAACAAATGCCATCCGTCCCGAGCAGGAAACTGATGGCCGAATTGGCATGCTCATACTGAGGAAATTGATCACATGCCTACTTCTCACAGGCTGTGTTTGTCCGACTTACTGTGTGGCAGAATGTTGAAATTTTGCGCACTTAATTTCTGTAATATCAGTAACATTATTGACCCTGTCGTAATATAGCCGTGGCTGAAAAAATGAGAACGGAAAGTGTTGGGTGCATCTCATTTTCAATGACAATTTGCGCTTACATGCTTACTTGATTGAGAAATAACTCAATAAAAACTAAATCTGCTTAAATTGGATTATACAGTAAGCACTAAAAAGGCTTTCTTTACTTCATCAACGCAATCCTGACTAAGGAAAGATCGTAAAGTTGCAAGACAGGGTAGTGTCACCATCTTCAAGTTTGCAGTGTCCATGACGTCATTTGGATACTTGGACTCTTGAAGACGACGTCAATGTGTTTTCTTGAAACATGAGGATGCTTTTAGCCAGTCACGCATATTCCGGAAGAATGGTATCGTCGCCTACACTGAAACTACATGCTGGCGAGTACGTAGTTGCAAGACATACGGAAAACACTATCACAAGACAATGGGGGCAATCGTAAACTGATATTTCTAAAAAAACTTATTATATGCGAGAAAAATTCAAATGTAAATAACGCGGATATACTTCGCCTACAGACGTGAATTTAAAAAAGTAGCCACCGAAACTAATAAACAAGAACGCACAACAACCATCTGTTGAAACGTTGTGATTTTTAGTGGTGTGACGATGGAAAAAAGTCCTGCAAAATGTTAATGATTTGAACCATCTATTGAATTTAAAATAACGTTCGACTGCCCAAAGTACATCAGACAACAGAGTACTCGAACTAAAACAAGAATTTTAACAACTTTTAGATACAACAGAACATACAACAAAGAACCAGACACGAGAAATATAAAAAAAAATTATATTTTAACGCTACATCAAGATTATTACAGCTTGTACACAGAACTGCGGAGTCGAAGTCGGAAGGAATTTTGGGTGGAGTTGGAGCCACTAGTGCCTGAGCCCAGTGCCATTGAGGTTGAGATGGCTATTGGAAAACTAAAAAGCCACAAATCACCAGGTATTGATCAGATTCCAGCAGAATTGATTAAAGCAGGGGGTAGGATTATTCGGTCTGAAATCCATAAACTTATTATTTCTATTTGGAATAAGGAGGAATTGCCTGAGGAATGGAAGGAGTCAGTCATTGTGCCTATTTATAAGAAGGGTGATAAGACAGATTGCAATAATTATCGAGGCATATCACTTTTGTCGACTACGTACAAAATTCTATCCAACATCCTTTTGTCAAGGTTAACTCCATATGCAGAGGAAATTATTGGGGATCATCAGTGTGGATTTCGACGTAACAGGTCAACCACTGATCATATATTCACATTCGTCAAATACTTGAGAAAAAATGGGAATACAATGAGGCAGTTCATCAGCTATTTATAGACTTCAAGAAAGCCTATGATTCAGTTAGGAGGGAGGTCTTGTATAATATTCTCATTGAGTTCGGTATCCCCATGAAACTAGTAAGGTTAATAAAAATGTGCCTAAGTGAAACATATAGCAGAGTTCGGGTAGGCAAACATCTGTCTGACACGTTCCCTATTAAGAATGGCTTGAAACAAGGAGATGCTCTGTCGCCATTGCTTTTCAACTTTGCTTTAGAATATGCCATTAGGAGGGTTCAGGCAAACCAGGAGGGCTTGACATTGAATGGTACACATCAGCTTCTGGTTTATGCTGATGATGTTAATATATTGGGCGGAAGCGTACATAGCATAAAGAAAAATGCAGAAGATTTAATTATTGCTAGTAAGGAGATTGGTCTAGAAGTAAATGCTGAGAAAACTAAGTACATGGTCATGTCTCGAAATCAGAATGCAGGACACAATCACAACATAAATATAGATAATAAATCCTTTGAAAGGGTGGAAGAATTCAAATATTTGGGAGCAACCCTAACGAATCGAAACTGCATTCATGAAGAAATTAAGAGCAGATTGAAGTCGGGGAATGCTTGCTATCATTCGGTGCAGAATCTTTTGTCTTCCAGGTTGCTATCCAAAAACACAAAGATTAGGGTATACAGAACTATAATTTTACCTGTTGTTCTGTATGGATGCGAAACTTGGTCTCTCACACTGAGGGAGGAACAAAGACTGAGGGTGTTCGAGAATAGGGTGCTGAGGAGGATATTTGGGCCTAAGAGGGACGAGGCGACAGGGGAGTGGAGAGGACTACATAACGAGGAACTTAATGACCTGTACTCATCACCAAATATTGTTCGGGTGATCAAGTCGAGAAGACTGAGATGGGCGGGGCATGTGGCACGTATGGGGGAGGAGAGAGGTGCATACCGGATTTTGGTGGGGAGACCCGAGGGAAGGCGACCACTTGGGAGACCCAGGCGTAGATGGGAGGATAATATTAAGATGGACATTCGGGAAGTGGGATGGGAGGACATGAACTGGATTGATCTGGCTCAGGATAGGGACAGGTGGCGGGCTCTTGTGAATGCGGTAATGAACCTTCGGGTTCCATAAAATGCGGGGAATTTCTTGACTAGCTGATAAACTGTTAGCTTCTCAAGAAGGCCTCTGCTCCATGGAGTTAGTTAGTTAGTTAGTTGGAGTCGGTAAAAATGTACCGACTCCGACTGCGACCTCGATATAAAATCTCAAATAGATACTAGCTACAATAACCATTACACTTGTACTTAAATGTAGGTTATAAGTCTAAAAAGTAGCCTGATAATTCACGTGGTGGTGATGAAATGTCTTATGATACCTTTTATCACTTCTGTAGGTTTACCATTATTATATAATACATATTGAGCTTTTATGAAGGAGAAGGAGTAGGAGTCGGAGTCGGAGATTTAAAAACTGAGGAGTGGGAGTCGGAGTCGGTGTCGGAGGTTTTATGTACCGACTACACGGCCCTGCTTGTACACTTTGTGATATCTCGCGAATGGAAAAATATGTATGTATATGCATTTTATTTTGAGGTTTAAAGTAATGTATTTAAATGCCTGAGGATGGTCAGTACGGCCGAAACATTAGCATACTCGTATACTGACGAAACTAATAAAACGTTGTTGTGGTTGACGGCAGTACGTATGTCAGTACTGATAGGATTACAACGGGATGAATTCCACAAATATTGACTCAGTTGAGCCTGCATGGCACAGGCGAAGGATTATGTTTTCTTTGCTGTTGATGTGCAATGTCTTTCGCTTTCATATAAAAACAAGTCGGTGCATCAAACAAGTTTAAATGCGTACTCTACTTTGAACATGCCTATCCTCTTCCATAGCTTAGTCCTGTGAGTATCTATAGAACGCAAACAAATTTTGATTCATACACAGAAAAATATGGCACTCTAAAAACAACTTTTCTTATTCACAGGTACCAAAAATTTTACCTCGTTTCATACTGAGATTTATGTTTTATTTATTCAGAAAATCTTTCTTATCTAATGCCGAAACAATTACACAGGATTTTGCGCACACAATTATATAATTAAAATGCCTTTCTTATTGCCTAAATCAGAATCCCATATTTTAAATAAACAAACAATAATATATTTGTTTTTGTTGTTACCAAAAGACTGACACTCATTCGCAATTTCATATAATACGCTGGGGCACTGAACTGAAATTATTGAAATAATGGTAGTTTTGCGCAGCTCCAGGATGTTTTGTACCAAAAAACAAAACAATGGCGCAGTGTTTAAAGCAGGGCAGACCCCTGTCCTCTGTAGGTCTGCGCGTCGCAGTTACTTTTACCTGCAGAATAATGACTACGACCGCCGTCGTGCTTTGTGGTGTAGTTCTCTGACTTATTGTAGTACCACTGGTACCGGGTACAAACCCATTTGCAGTTGAAATAAATAAATAAATAAATAATAAATAAATAATAAATAATAATATTGTCTGCGGCGCCTGCTCAGCAGTACATAAGGCCGTATCTGCGCGTGCTTCACTCGGTGGCTACGATAAATGTCTTTGCGTTGTCACAATGTTTGGAGGTAACTGTTGTCCTGGCGTTTTAATTGTATCTGGAAAGGGTGGCATGCATATTGATGAAGAGTGTAAGGATATGAGGAAAAGGAAATTAATGTTTGTTAGACAAAGTGGAGGCGAATCAAAATTGCTGCGGTCGGACGGCATTATGGCACAAACGAATGACCCATTTCATGAACAAAGTGAAGACAGCATCAGGAGAAGTGTCTCTAAGGCCAGTGTTACATCGATTGCGAAAATCTCTTCTGTAAGCCGTCGTGCCCGTTCGCAGAAAAAATGGCAAGGACCTCTTGTGTGTAGCTGGAAGATGAAGTACAGACAGACTTGTCTTGATGACACCCAAGAGGGGCCGAAACACGTAGGATATATATTACGGACAATTAGGGGGTTTTCCCTAAAAGAGGGTATTTTGGGTTTTAATTTCCGTGACAAAACACCTTCCTATATACACTTCTATTCTGCCATCCACTGCACAAAATTTTTGCTCATACTGTTTCTCTTACATATTTCGGCTGTTTTTTTTTTTTTTTGGAGAAGGGCCCCGCAGCAGACGCTACGGACGCACCGCAGCCTTAAGGCTTCTTGTGCAACCCTATGATGAAGATGAAGATGATGATTATTTTTGTCCTTTTTCTAGCAATTAAGCACCGGTGGAATGAAAATTACAGGGGAAAACCCGAAGTACTCGGGGAAAAACCTTTCCCAGTGCCACTTTGTCCACCACAAATCCCACATGGACTGAGCCGGGATCGAACCCGGGCCTGCGCGGTGGGAGGCTGGCGGCTAACCGCCTGAGCCATGGCACGACCTGTTTTGGTTGTTACTTCCATCCATCCTCAGGGAGCTGACATCAATCAATCCACGCAGCATGAAGTCTGTTCTTGAATGGCAAGTCATACACCCGTCTACATACATAGTGTTATGACTTGCCATTCAAGAACAGACTCCATGCTGCGTGGATTGATGGATGTGAGCTCCCTGAGGATGGCTGGAAGTAACAGCCGAAACATGTAGGAAAAACAGTATTAGCAAAAGCTCTGTGCAGAAGTTGGCAGAATAAAAGTGTACTTTATAAAAGAAAACTGCACGGAACATGTACAATATTAAGTGCCTTTATGTATGTTCATTTGCTGATCGTAATTTGCTTATATATTGTCTGTTTGATGACGCTGTCTAACTCAGCAATGAAGCATTTTTAGTGTAGATAGAGCCTTTTTTTCACTGCATATGAAAGGGAAATGTTGAACGTGACAGCAAATATGTCAGCTGGTTAATTTATCTATACGATTTTGAACTTCACAATTGAAGTTAAAATACAGTCTTGGAGCTAACAGACATACAAGAATCTGAAAGAGTCTGCTTTGAAGACCTAGGCACAGATCGGAGGAAAATATTAAAATGTCACTTACAAGAAGAGGGTGGGTGAGGATTGGATTAATCTGATTCAGGAAAGGACTGGAGGGGCTGGATTCATCTGGCTTAGGAAATTGAAGGGTTGCGGGCCATTGCGAACGTGGTAGTTAAATTTCCGGTTTTCATGAAATATGGGCAATTTCGCGACTAGCTGACGAACTACCAGCGTCTCAAGAAGCACTCTTCTTCATGAAGTTGGTTACTTAATTCACTTAGTTAGCAGACGTAATTTTATTGTAGACTATATTGAAATTGTCAGAAACCTTACCAGCGCACAAAACATCATATTGTTGTTACTCGAAGGTGGCTTTAAGTAGTCGCACATTGCATAACATGTCTGAGCCAACTGCCAAGTACGAACTTGAATTATATTGCTCTTTAAGGTTGCTGACTAGTTACTTAATGTAAAAAAACAGTAGCCAATACTTCGTTATTTGCAAGTTATTAATTTTCATTGTTTATTGTCTCATTATTCAGTGGCAACACACAGGCTGCCTTCACCAGCCGGTAATTTTAACTGACAGACATTTCTCCATAAAGAACCTGCAGCTGCCCATGCCATTACAACCGCACAGCAACAGTCTGCTAATTGTTACGTAACGTTCAAGACGCAATATAATTCCCCTTATTTTATGTAATTTATACGCAATGCATCGCACACTGTTCAAATTTACTGTTGACATCTGTGGGGAAATATGTAAAAGAGAAATATATTAACGAATAAGTTAAAAGATTTTTCCACTCACTGATGACCTTTTACTCGGCATGATTGAGTAGGTGTGAATTTGCTAAGCCTTGCGCGTAGCTAGTGCTAATGTTACTACAAAATATTCGCTCCTATGGATCAGGACATTCAATACTGACTGGCTCCCAGTCCGCACTGACCGCAGGGAACAAGTTAACAATAGCCTCAAAACAATGCTTTTCTGAAAGTGTCGCGAATAAGTCACGATCTTATAACAATGCTAATGCAAAATGTTTATGAACGATATGTTATTTTTCGACTTTTCACAAATTTTACACTTTCAGTTACATTGCTAATGTAGTCTGTCGTTCTTTTCGCAGGCTAAGATGGGCGGAAAATAACGGAAAAAGAATAAAAGTACTAAATTTCGCAAGACATTTGTGGTACAACAGCGAAGAACAAATTTAGTTGGACTGTCATGCATGGCTCGTGGAACAGATGCTGAAAAGTTCTGCCAGACCCTTGATCTGTCAAGCGAAATTTTTGAGAGAAAACGTTTGACAATATACTGCTAGGAATTTTGCCACGTATAGCGAAAACGTGAATGTGGAGGCACACCTTGTAAGTTTTCCGACGATAAGATAATGAACTGCCGCACTGTTCGGTACCGATATTCGTAACAGCAGATAAAAATGGCTTAAAGAAGATCATTCAAAATAAGAAGTACTGTCACCACAACTTTTTTAATCTAAACCTATATGCGCCTAGTTTATAATAAACATTAAACAAGTTGTGATGACGGTACTTCTTATTTTGAATTATATTCCAATATCACAATGGTATGCACATTATAAGGCTTAAAGACGACTGGATGTGATAGCTACAGAACTGCCTCCATTTTTTGCTGTGAGTGGAATGTACGTGTAATTAGGGCATTGAATATTAACGTTTTAAAACCTAGCGGTAACTTCATGTACTACCCGGTTTAACATTCAAAAATTCTACATTGTGCTCACATTGCATTTATGTGTTTTGTATGGGTCTCATAACAATCAGCAACTTTTGCCTTATACGACATTAACGGACTGTTTTATATAACCTAAGTGTAGAGTGTTTACGGCGCGGCACGCACTGAGTCCTTAAATAAAATAGATACGTTCCGTCTTTAAAGGGTCAAAGAAACTTTGTGAAGAAAGAATCAGCGTGTATTTGTTTCTGCGTCATGCTGTATCTATGTTAGCTAACGACTGGGTTTCTTTAGTCGTAAAACAACGTTACTTGTGAACTAGACAAACCAGCAATACGCTTACCACAGTCAGTCCCTAAGGCCCGCCTGTCATCCACCGATCATGGCAGATGTCCAAGTGTGTGTGTACATACAGAAATACAAGCAAGTTCATAATCACTGCACCATTATATATACCACTAAAAATTGTAAAAACAAAGAACTTTAACGTATCGACAATACATATTCAAAAAAAATTAAAAATAGGGGAAAAATAAATTTGTGATTGGGTCGCCTCACCAAACTAATTAAAACAGTGATGGTTACAGTATGTAAACACGATGCCTCAAAACTGTAGAACAAACAACCAACGACTGTAAAATATAAAAACTTTAATAACTCTACGAGCATGTATTCAAGCAATAACATTCAGTGCTTTAGTTATATTTTATGACAGGTTCATTGTAATTTGATAGTTACGTACGCTACGCCTGAAGATGGCAGAAATTGCCGAAACGTGTAGCGAAGTTAGATGCATACCCTAATATACACAAACATTTTTACGACCAAAAAGCCCTAATAGTGTGTACTTACTTTCAGAGACAGGTACCCGTGCTTGCCATGTTCAGGGTCGGTGAGGCACGCCGGTGGCTTGTCTCGCTTCTTGACTGGGAAGGCAGATGGATTGGTAATGTAACGGATGGCCAAACGTATGGAAATATAAACACCGCTAATACATGCAATGGTATACACAAGTAAAGTCTGCAGGATAGCCATACTGCGCTTGCCAAAGTCAGCTCTCGTGAACTGACGCAGACGTCACTTCAGGTTTGCCAGTGCTGACAGCGCAACACAGCGCACGTAAGGTCAGTCCTTCGGCTACGACACTCGTTGCCATTTCTTGAGTATTATCACTATCCCCCCCCCCCCCCGGCCCTTGCCGCTCCCGTATTACGCATTTTAAATGCGCATGCGTATAAGCAAGAAATCGCCATGGCCTCTATCCGTGTTCCTGCGTGATGCCTCGCCGTTCGTTGCATGCGTCCTTCCTTCTGTCAGTAGAAAATTTCGACCATTTGCCCAGCTTTGAAACTTGTTGGACTGTTATGAAATCTGATGCCAGAAACCCCGACAACAATGTATCATTTCGTATTAATACTTAATTTAATGACACTTTAACAGCTGTATGGGTTATAGTTTTAGAGTAGAGGATGGTCATGAAATGGGAAGATTGTGGATACAGGTTAATGTGAGCTATTTCGAGATGTGGTTTCAGCATTTTTCGCCGAAAAACTAACGGAACCAAGAGCAACCTCAGTATAATCGACCTCTGGAACGAGAATCGAAACTGCGGCCTCGCCAAACACAAAGCATGATTCGTAGCTACTCAACTGCGACGTTTGGCACTGAAGTAGTCCACGCTGAAAATACGGAACTGTTGTACGCACCGATAAGTAGGTTTTGATGCAGCCAAGGTCGTCGTCTTGTTTTATGCGTAGTTCCATGTTTACTCCGTTTCCGAATTAAATTTCTGGAGTCTGTTATCACTTCTACAAAAAGTAAAAATAATATGAACATTCTGAGCGTTCATCTAACGTGTCACTCGCGCCAACGGCTGCGTCATCGGACAGTGTTTCACTCACACCACGTAAACCCAGCGCATTGCGTTACATAGCAGTTCTGGTGGCTCAGTCACGTGTATCAACAGGTCTTCAAAAGTGTCTAGGTTCAGGGGCTGTGTCTAATAGACTTCGATTTTTCTTCGTTCGTGAATGTGAAATGCAGTGCAACACAGGGTTTTTTGTGACGTAAGTTGTTTTTTCTTTTGTTCATAAATATGAAACATGGTTTTTAACAGAAAGGATTTGCATTGTGGAAAACTTTATCTGAGAGAAATCATATAAAAAGGGTCATTGTAAATTTAATAGTCTGTTTCTCGGAGTTTAAGTTCCGTTCACAACAAATGTGCACAAGAGCAGCAGCAGCAGCAGCAGTAGTAGTAGTAGTAGTAGTAGTAGTAGTAGTAGTAGTAGTAGTAGTAGTAGTAGTAGTAGTAGTAGTAGTAGTAGTAGTAGTAGTAGTTGTTGTTGTTGTTGTTGTTGTTGCCGCTGCTGCTGTTGTTGGTGTGACAGTAAGGTTTTTAATTGGTTTTTGAAGCAGTGTGTAAATGGCGAAGTCCAGCCATGGCTAATCTGTTTTTCAGATAAGATTAGGTAGACTGTCATGTAAATACTCCAAATAACAGGCACATAATCCCAGACCAATACACGAAGTGTCGTTGCGTGACATTTATTTAGGAGCAAGGTGTGCTGTCAGGGCAACGAGATTAAGTGTACGCAACTTCTTTTCGGATAAGTTGAGAAGGATGCAGTGGACGAAGTTTCACGCCATTTTTAAGTGATATGGAGAATTAATACATGTTCTTGAATCAAGACGGTCTAACCGCCCATACAGCCAATAACACAATGGCGTCTTAAGTAACATCTTTGGAGACCAAATAATTAATTAGTCTTCCTTTAGGGCCTTCTCGTTCACCCGACCTGACGCCAACTTAGTGTTGTCTGTGCGTATGTTTTAGAGACAAACGTCTATAAAAACAGGACACACACACACACACACACACACACACACACACACACACACACACACACACACACAGAGAAGACGACCTTAAAGACGTTATCTGGCGCAGTATCAGCACTTTCTACTGAAGAACTTCAAACAGTGTTTAGTAACATGTTGACTATTTGTGAAGCGTGCCTGAGAGTTGTAGAAGGTCGTCGCAAAACCAGCTTTATGTTACGTAAGTTGTTAGTATATGATCTGTCAGTCGGTTAAAGCTTTAAATAGGATATTTTGTATATTATAAAATGCTTCTACATTAACATGAGGACTTTGTACAAGGGGGTAGGCGGTGGTGCAGTGGGTTGAGGCACTGTGCTACAAACCGGAAGGTCGCGGGTTCGATTCCCGATGGTGCCACTGGAATTTTTCATTGACATAATCCTGCCGGCCGCACTATGGCCCTAAAGTCGACTCAGCCTCTAAGACAAATGTGAGTACCAGGAATATTTTCTGGGCCGCGGGCGGGGGGGGGGGGGGAGTGAAGGCGGCCGGTGCGTAGGGCTGACAACCTTACCACCTCCATGTGCTGACTGCCTTATAACTCTGGGCGCATCAACCTCCTGGAACCCTGTGGGCCTGTCCAGAATTGCTGCCTTACTTTGTACTTACAATAATACACCACGCTTAAGCAGTAGCGCTTCTGGCCTGCACTTCTGTTTCGAATCTCGGCCCGAAACCGACTGTTCTGAAGTTTTCTGCGGTTTTCCTCATTTCTCCTCAGCAAATAACCGGATGACGTAATATGTTAAACAAGGGCACGGGTGCTTCTTTACACATCTTTCCAATTCATTATTTACTTATCAAATAGTCCAAAGCCTTACAGACTAGTTACGAACAAATACAAACTATATAAAGTACATATCCACTAATCTAATACAGCGGCTCAGATTAAGTTACAAAATGAATGGAAAAATGTGTATTGTTGGGCCACAAAGGTACAACAAACGAAAGAAAGTTTGAGCCAAGATTAAATAAGTATTTTAAAATAGGACCGACAACTTTTTTATCTTCTGTGTATGGTCAGGAATATTTTTATGTTTAATAATCCTGTTCAAACGGCTTTCTGATACGTACTTAGAAGTGATAAGGGATAAAGTCAAGGCGAAGAACAGTAATGTCGGGAGAATGAAAGAGAATTCTGGGACTGCCTTCTCACAGTAAAGCAGGACTAATTCCAGAGACTCTCCAGCTTCAGGTTCATGTAACGTTAGCGAGCCTAGGCTGATGTCACATGTTGGGACAGTGCACGAAATCGTGTGCACGTAGATCAGTGTGTTTCTGCAGGTGGAGCTGTGGACGTGCCACTATTCGTGTACTAGAATTCGTAGCAGCTGCAATCATGTGACTTAGGTAAGAGAACCGTAAGGTTAGTGAGACTGGCGCTGAAGGTTGTCATGCAAAATGATGGGGACTTTGTGGATGTAATCCTGCTATTCCATGTCCTACAGTCACTCGACCGAACATTCTTCCAAGTCCCTAAAGTTTCAGAAATACTGGAGTGCAACATGTCTGAAACAGTAAGCAAATTTGCAGTAATTTATTCAAGTTACATTGCACGTGTTGGATAGATTGCATTCTGGATTTCTGGCAAACACAAAACCAGTTCTAGTCTCCAGTCTTTATTTAGAGTTGTCCTGCCTCAGGAACTCTTCATACGGTGCAGGTATTTTACAATTTGTGTCCTTTTACCTTTACATGAGATAAGGCAAATTATTTTGGTGCAAGCTCTACAGTACTCCTACTTACACATCGGCATTTCAGTACAAATCAGCTTATTCTTACTACGGCTTAACGTGGGATGGTCACATGTCCATGAATCCAATGGAAACTTTGACCTATATCGTCCGGCATTTAAACTCCAATGATAGCCGGAATTATTTTCGTTTTAATTGCCCGTGCCTGCACATGAGAAGGACAGCATGGTCCCTTTCGACCGTGAAAAGTTACATTTACCGGGATATGGGTGACCCGTTTGGCCGATAAAGTTTACGGTTTGCATAAATTATTCAAATGTATAGAACTATAATATAAGCATTTATCCCACATTACTAATTTTAATGAAAAATAAAATTTTTTGTTTCGTACATTGAAACGTAACACCTCTCTTAAACGTAGCTACTTCTATGTCTTAATCAGCCTAATACACTCCAATATACGAAAGTTGCGGTAGTTTTAATACTGTTGTAGAACAACCTTTCAGTGATAATCATAGACAATACATAAATTTCCCACTTGCTGTGTGTGTTGAATCTTCTGACCTTTCTTTTTTTTTTCAAAATATGTGATTTCCTGTCAAATTAGTCACACTTGTGTTTCTCACTGACTGCTTCTTAAAAATTCTCGCATGTATCTGTTCACTGTATCAGGATCATCTTGCTGTACAAAATGATTCGCTCCCTTTACAAGCCTCACTTGGAGGTTCTTCACATATTTCTGGGCCAATGTAATGTGATCGTATAACAGATAATCATCCAGATCACCAAATATCACAAGTCCAAGTGGATCAATATCAATCACTTCTTCTGACCATTCTTCAGGTTTTGATGTTTTCATGAAATGGCGGTAATAATTGATAGGAGGTGTCAGGGCACCTGAAAGCAAAACGCCATGGACTGAAATGAATTTTAAACAAACGAGTACGAAGGCACTCCTGTCTCCTACACTGTCAAGTATGTGAATATTTAACTAACTAATAACGTGGGCAGCGTCCTTCTTGAGAAGCTGATAGTTTCGCAGTCATTCAAGAAATTCGCCACATGCTATTGAACCCAAAATGTCATTACTGTGTTTATAAAAGCCTGCCACTGGCTTTTGTTCTAAGTTACATTAATTCACTTCACACCCTCCGTCGTTTCTTTAAGATCCATTTTAATGCCGTCCTCCCATCTATGCCTAGAACTTCCAAGCGGCCTCTTTCCCAACCAATTCCCTGTGTGCATTTATTTTATCTCCCGTGGGTGCTATATGCCCTGCCCATGTCATCCGTCTTTGATTTCATCACTCTAATGATATTCTGTGTGGAGTACAAATCATGAATTTCCTCATTACACAGTCACCTCCAACCTGATGTTACTTCCTTCACCTGAGTCTAACACCTCCCTTAGCACCATTACATAAGTGAAATTTGGGTTTTCCAAGTACGACGTTAAAGATGTATTCAATCACACTAAATGAAGTTCAAATTCACATGCAGTTATAAAACAAACATTAAAGTACAACAAATCAAGGTTAAATTAGTGATGAAGCCAATACGAACAGATGATTAATGCACGAAACAGTGGTGTAGCTAGGTTTTTTGACGTCCGGGGGCAGCAACCACAATGGCTGCCCCTGAAAGAAATAACGAACTTTAAAGAATTATAATTATTTACCGAATTTCCTTTTGTTTCTCTAAATTCTATCATTAATTTAAAATCTGTTGAGAGCAAAAAATCATTTTTTAATTTAAAATATTGATTTTGCCGCCGCTTGGACTCTGCTGCCCGAGGCGGTAGCACCACTCGCCCCACGCTGGCTATGCCCCTGGTATGTATAACGTGTCAGTTCTGGTGATTCACCTCCGTTTTGTTTAAACACAGCATATCGAAAATCGGCGCACGGAATAAAAGCAAATTGGATATGAAATGCGTTATTTATCTACTACAAAAACTACTCTGTCTGGCAAATACATTATACCGCATTATGCGCCTGTAAAGACTGAGTTGCGCCCAGACACTTTATGTGAAGTGCCCGATGTTTCTGTCAGTTTTTAAGCAATAATGGAACGCGCATAGTTAAAATAAGAACTGTTAAATTTCATGAAAATGCGTTCGGCAGTAATTAAATTGTTTTATGTCTACAGACGGACAGACGGACAGACGGACGTATGAAGTGATTTTAACAGACGCGCCGCAGTAATGCAGAAAAGCCTAAGGCCGTGGTCACATTGGAAGCGACTCCATATGGGTACGTATTATCAGTCAGTCGTATGAAGCCTCTTCCAATGTGACCACGGCCTAAAATTGAACCAGACACGCAATTTACGTATAACGTTAACATTGGGGTGCGTTCGCGTAACCATAGTTGCCGTGGAAAAGAAATATGTATTAAATATTCTGAGTGTGTGTCTGTAGCCTTAGTTATCAAGCATGCAAAGCGCATGCGCCGTATTATTTTGCCATCTGTGGCCTGTCTGGCTCTACCGTATTTTTCCACATTATCTCATAAATTGCACGACTTTCGGACAAAAAATTATTGAACATAAAATATGTTTTGATATTCCCTACAACGTTTGTCTGAAACATCTCTCCATTGTTCCATGCGGACGGACGGACGGACGGACGGGCAGATATGACGAAGCTAACAGTCGCTTTTTGCAATTTTGCCAACACGCCTATCAATGAAAGAATTCCGATGTCAGTGCAGAAGTACGGAGTTCCAAACGTTCAGCTGTAAGAACATCAACACGATAGTTAAGGCACGTAAACAAATCTCTAGAGACAACTGATCCCGAGTAGAAAGTGATAATGCTCATGTAAAGAAACAAGTATTTTCTTTTGCCTGTTTAGTTATAAATTCGCAAAAACGAATTTTTAGTGTTTTACGTAAACCTGCGTGGACCTACATGACATTGACGGTAATTTTTATCCACGTGTTTTCAGAATGATCGGTTTTATTTCCCATTTATTATCCACAATGAAGCGGGAAGTGCGTATTTAATTCCAGCACGTAAAATCAACCACCCAGCCCCCGTCTGTGCCCATAAACCCTTTTATTCACACTCAGCTGGTATCGAATGCGTAGTACAGTGGTTAGCATTCCTGTTTTTAATTAGAGTTCGAGTCTCCACCGGGATACCGCCAATCCTGACTGAGGATTTTAATGACTTTCCTCAGTCTCTGTAGGAAATGCTAGGAAAATATCCTATAAGAGGGGTTCACAAATTTTCCAAAAATCTTGCAGCCACCTCAAAATTTTAGGTTCCAGATGGGTGACATGAAGCAACTTCCATAATGGGGACCCACAAATATTTGGCGCCACTCCTACGGCGACCTGGCGTCTGGATTTATGCACCCATGTGTTATAATGCGTAACCTTTGCTTGCTTCTACATTTTTTCACAGTCAGTATTTACAATTGTTTAACATTTAGCACTATGTAACAAACACAGGTGAAAATTTGTGGTTACATACCCAAGAATAAATGCATTAGTTTTCACTCACCTGGCTGGCAAAAGGTGTACTTATAGGCCTCAATGTCTTCATCAGTAACGGGCGAAATCTCTTTCGGTTTGTTTCGTCTCAGCACTTTTGCAAAGGCGATGAAATCAAAAGCCGAGATTGCTATTTCAGGCAGGTACGGAAGCATGTAGAAAAACACATACCTGTGTGGGACACATATGCTTTTTCTCAGTGGAGTTTTTCATGACACGTAAAATTATGTTAGTAACACTTCCGTACTTATAGCCCAATCCAATGTTTCCCAACCAGGGTTCTGCAGAACATCGTTAGAGGTTCCGCGAGAAAATCGTGGAATAGTTAAATAAAAATTCTGAAACGCCACAAAAGACTCCCCAACATCCCTCGAAATATTGCGGGAATTTTTGTTGGGCAATTGCCAGTACTGAAGAAATCTCCGTGCGCTAACAACCGCGTCGTTGCCTGTTTTATTTTTCACAGGTAGGGGGTCCTCGGGATGTAAAAAAAAATATTTTATGGTTTTATCCATGCAAAAACGGTTGGGAAACACTGGTCTTCCCAGTGGCCGCGCGGTCTAAAGCGTCGGTCTGCGGCCGAGCGCTTGCTGGGATCGTGGGTTCGAATCCCACCGGGGGCGTGGATGTTTGTCTTGTACAGTGTTTGTGTTGTCAGGTAGAGGTCTCTTGCGATGGGCCGATCCCTCGTCCAGAGGAGTCCTACCGACTCTGGTGTGTACTTGAGTGTGATCACATGAAATTACAAACACCCTCGACACCTACCGTGAACATGTAGGTAGAAGAAGCAAGGACTGGAAGAAAGAAAGAAAGAAAGAAAGAAAGAAAGAAAGAGGTTGCCATGGAAAGGACATCATTTTTATAGACGGGTTTGAAGGAAATGAGTCCGGGAAGTAATAACGTTATACTGTATCTTAGGGGAAATGGTGTGGACACGCGACTTTATTAAAGGAATAGGATGGTATCCACTGGCGGGCTGTGATTCGTGCTTCTTCCTTACTCAGTGTTCAACCAAGTGATCCTGCCGAATAAATCAGAGCTAAGAACAGAAGCTGTGTCACCGTGCCGATAAGTCAGGTTACGTCACCGATGAGCGTCAGGGAAATTATGATTGACAGGTAGAAATCAGCGACCACCTCGGAGTTACTTTTGATCATACAGATAACACTGGGGTTGAACCAGGGCCTCCGAATTGAGGTCTCGAAACATATAACTAAGTCAGATATGGCACAACAGAACTCAGGCACTTCGAGTGTTAAATCTTACGCATACGTTATTCAATTAGCTGTGTGTCTTACTTAAAGACTCTGTCAGTTGCTGAGATTACACTGTGTCCGTAACAGAGGAATGAATAAGGAGCACTGGGTGGACGACACTGACAGGGAAAACCCGAAATACTCGGAGAAGAACCTGTCCCAGTGTCACTCTATCCGCCACAAATCCCACGTAGACTGGCGTGAGATTGAAACCGGGTCTCTGTGGTGACAAGCCTGAGCCATGGCACGGCTCGTAACTTTTAGGATCGATAGGCCTACGTAATAGCAAATTTTCGAATTATTACTGATCGATATTGTGATGGCTGTCTATAAATACGTGGGAACAAGAATGGTACAATACGTACCGGCTACAGACAGACCTGACTACAGGACGCAAGGAGTCATAACGGCCCTATCGATACAACGCAGTAACATTCATTCCAACTATTTAAGTGGTCAGTGCAGTCAAGATGATACTAGACACGGTCGAACTCGGTTATAACTTCATGAAAGGGACAGAATATTTTGTGTCGTTATAAACGAGGAGTATAATGTTATGGTTAACTGTGACGAAGTAACTGGTACCATGGAAAATCTCAGAGTTGCCGCATAAACCGATGTCGTTATAACCGAGTTAGACTGCGCATAATCATTCTGAGCTTACATTCACAAGCATTCTAAGTACAGAACCCCTCCCCCCCCTCCCCGTCAAGTTACACAGTCACGCCTATCCTAAGCACATAACTTGTTAAAACGACAGTCGAAATGACCCTAAATGATTTTGGGATGGCAAAAGTCACAATTATACTGACCACAGGACCATCTCGGGAAAAACACTGTCACAATGAACCCCCATCCACACAGCATCAAACTGCAGGTGTCGTTCCCAGACTACGTACCAAGACATAAAGAACTGCTTTCTGTTGGAAAACACAACCCGCAGGAACGTCGGCGTGTATGGGGCGTTCAAGATAATGTAACTTTGCAGCATATCGTGGTGTTTACGAACAAAATTCCATGCAATAACGCCTCCCCAGTCATGTCCAACCAGAATGAATTTCTCACGACCTGAAATTAAAAAGCAAATTGGTAAAATGTTATTGCCAACATGTTACATAGGACACAAATTTCGGAGGCAACTCAATATGTCTATAAAATGCAAAGCATTAAATTACAGTATTTAACGGCGATTCAAACTTGAGGGCTGGGAGAGGGTTTTTGTAAAAAATTTTCGATGAGACTTTAAAAATACCAGTTTTAAAATAACCAGTTAAAATTCAATAGAATTGGTCGACGTTGTTGTTGCTGCGACACTCTCCTGGTTTTAAAGTCTGATCGAGAAATGAATTACAAAAACTGGAAACGAAAACATTAGATAACAACAGTTCAATAATCCGAATAACACAACTAATAACAAGTAGCCGATAAGCTTCGACAAGAATATTTTAATACTGTGTAATTAATAACTGTAAACGATACATGTAGAGGTGGGATATCACAACAACGTAAAATATGTAACAAAGCCTATGCACCTTCTTTTTACGTTTTGCATATAAAGCCTGATTATGGCCCTTTAGGGCTGCAACATGAAGCGTGTTGTAAACAAGACATTGTTTAACAACAAATAACAGTTGTGTTGGAAGGTGCTGTTACTAGTCAACACTTATCTATACACTTCCAACAGAATGCCTTTCGTGAAAGTAACATATCTTGTCTTGCTACTGGCAAGGCCAGGGAGGGGGTACATTCATTTCTTGACTGTTGTCTTAGAACGTTTCTTCGATGCATTCGTGCTGTGAAAATCTGAGACGGAGCATGGGATTGTTAGGGTATGCGGCGACCAGTTGCGTGAGGCACGGTGTTACAACTGGAACTGGCAGCATTTAATGGTCATACGAGTCGTATGGTTATTTGTCTGTTCTCATACGTCTGTCCCCCCCCCCCCCCAAGTGAACAACTGAGCAAGTGAATCATGAACTTTAATACGAACCTAGCGCTTCAACCACTTGTTTAACATCGTTAACAAGATGATCCATGGCATAGTGTTCGACTCCAGAAGGTTTCTCTGAGTCTCCGTAACCACGCATGTCTATTGCCACAGTCCTGCGAAGATGAACGTTTTTGAAGGTCTCATTCTGTTTCTTATCTGGTACAACAACAACAACAACAACAACAACAACAACAACAACAACAACAACAATCTTATTACGTGACTATCTCGCCTTGTTAGGCCGTCCCCATTTTCAGGAACTTAGAAAAAAAACTGGAAATGTAGGCGTAGCGTAACAGTTCTTGTGAGTTCGCTTTGCCCCATAAATGCACTTGGGCAAGTATCTTAACACAGTCCTCTGAGATCTGTGCTCTTCTGGGATATTACGCGGCGTTGTGTGGTAATTCTTTACCGAAGTTTCGGGACGACGTATCGGCCCCATCTTCAAGGGTGAGGAGTCCAAGCTGGAAAGAAAGCCAACCTGGAACGTAGATACTAAGTGGGAAGGTTTACGCAGGGTGGGGATCAGTAAGAGTGATGATAGCGAACAGGGTTGAACCAGGGGTAAGGAAGGGGTGGATGAAGAGAAAACATACATAAAATAAAGTAACAGTAAAGAAGGAAGGGAGTAAGGGAAGAAAATATAAAGGTAAGGGTAAGTTAATAAAAGGAATAAAATAAAAAATAATACATGAAATTAAATTACAAATTAAACATGAAATGGCGCTTACTGATCCCCACCCCGCGCGGACCTTCCCAGTTAGTATCTACGTTCCATGTTGGCTTTCTTTCCGGCTTGGACTCTTGACCCTTGAAGATGGGACCGATAGGTTGTCCCGGAACGTCGGTAAACAATTACCACGCGACGCCGCGTAATACCCCAGAAGAGCGCAGATCTCATCAACATCGCGGCGGACGCCTTACATCAAGGATAATCCTCTTTGTTTCTCAACTACATGTCAGTTGATTTATAGGATATAACTGTTCGAAAATGCAACCTACTTTAGAAGAATTTAACCTTTTCAAGCCTAGCGGTAACTTTACGTACCGCCAGGTTTAACATTAAAAAATTCTAGGTAGTGTTCACGCTGCATTTATGTGTTTTGTATGGCTGTCAGAACAAACAGCGCCTTTTGCCTTATACAGCATTAACAAATTGGTTTTGTATAACCGAAGTGGAGAGGGTTTACTGCGCGGTACGGACTGCGTCCTTATATAAAACAGATTTGCTTCGTCTTTAAACGGTTAATATATCACTTGTTTGAAACAACCACACTCCGACAATACTCATGCTAGCAAGTGTGCCTGCTCCAGGCGCTGAACGAACGGGGCAGCTTTCACACCCACAGTAACGGCTGCCTTGTTATATCAAATGAACTCACCAATAATCTTTTGAAAATTCCTTCAACTGATGTCGCCATGAATACCAAAATTCAGGATATCCATGAAGAAACAGCATTAATGGTTTCACCGGGTCTCCTTTTTCAACGTAGTGGATTTTTATGCCCTGCAAAGTAAAGATTTGTTTAGTGAATTATTGACTGAAATACATGTATCAGTGTCTCTAGGTTGTGGGGTACCGCGAATTTTGAGGTTCTCTCTGAAGTATCAATGTTATGGTCTGCGTGGATGTAACGCAGTGCATATTGGTATATGACGTCTCTTTCCCAGAAGCCTGTAATCTTGTGGCGTGTTATTCCTTCTTCAAACGTTAGCACAGTCCGCGGCAAAACACAGTACACGTCTGTCTTTTGTCATCAGGGTGGACTACAAGCAGAATATTACAGAGGTGACGTTAATGTAAGATGAAAGGAATTTTCTGGTTTCTCCTTTGTGGGTTTTATTGACTGATGCCCAATTGTGCACATATTCCATGTCACTTCCAGCATTTTTCAACAAATGGCACGAGCCAAGATTTGCGTCAAGAAACTGGTTTACTTTAATTCAGAGGTTCTCAGATTTTTTCTCTGACATATCATTAAAACAAATGTAACAATTTCAATATACAGCAAATATATTTTTGTCGTTCAATTCAAAACATGAGCTTAAATTGGGAAGACTGTCTCACAGCAGGGATGAGTTACATAAGCAACGTTGCTGGTAGCATCTACCAGCAACGTTGCTTATTAGCAGATATACGTGGCTTACATTTTATTTATGTTGTAGAATGTTTATAGTTTTTATATACAGATTTATTATTAAGGCTGCATACCAGTAAACAATTGCTGACCTACCAGTAGTGGTACGAGCACCAGAGTTCGAGAAATAATGGTTTAGTGTATACAGAACAGCCGAGTAATCAGTGTAATTAATTAAATGCGTCTTTAAATAGCAAACGTTTCTTTCCATTATGCGATATATATGTACATACATACGTGTATAAATACACTAAATATTTAAACTGGACGCATAATTATGAGATCATAACGTGTGCCTATCCGTCCGTCGACGCGTCTCTTTTCCCAAATCAGCTGACAGACTTCTGTAAAATTCAGGGCTGTGGAGTCGGTACACAAAAGCTCCGACTCCGACTCTTCGATTTCTAAAACTTCCAACGCCGACTTCGACTCCTCGATTTTTAGAACTCCGACTCCGACTCCTTCATAAAAGCTCAATATGTATTAATAACGGTAAACCTATAAGACCTCTCATCACCACCACGTGAATCATCAGGCTACTTTTCTGACTTATAACCTATATTTAAGTATAAGTCTAATGGTTACTGTAGCTATCAGGGCTCTGGAGTTGGAGTATCTAGTTAAGATTTTAGACTGAGGTCGGAGTCGCAGTCGGTACATTTTTACCGACTCCGACTCCACCTAAAAATTCCTTCCGACTCCGACTCCACCAAAAATTCCTTCCGACTCGGGCTCCACAGCCCTCGTAAAATTTTGCATCCGCAGTTTCTACTAAACATTGTGGAAGGTGTCATTTTGGCTGTAATCAGTACACTGTAATACCTATCAGTTTATCATCGCCATTGAACATTACATCCAACTGGAACTTCATATAATCTTTCAGAAACAGTTCATTATGAAATAAGGTAACATAGACTGTAGGTAGGAGTGGAGGTGAAGCTCCACTAATTCTTAACCTCGGCACTAGGTGCAGGAGAGTAGTCAACCTTACGCCCAGCCGCTTTACCCCCGGGGAAAGAGCCCCTACATACCCATGGAGTAGGAGGTCGCTTGGGCCCCAGGACCGGTTTGGATATTTTGAAAAGGAGAACATCTCTTGTCTCTACCGGGGTTTCAACTCCGCATTGTTCAACCCGTAGCCTATATACATACAAAGTTTATTTTGGTATTAATTAGCTTCGTTGACAACGTGATCTGTGATTATGTCGGGTGTGGAACACAGCCCTTCTGAGAAGCTGAGAGTCGGTCAGCTACTCAAGAAATTCCTCTTCTTCTTTGGAAGCCAGTGGTTCACGACACCCCCACCCTGAGGCATACTTTTTCTGTACGTCTAATTTTAATCGCGTCCTCGCATCCATATATGAGGTCTTCAAAGTAGGCTCTTTAAGGTTTACCTTGCAAAAATTCTGTATTCGTTTCTCGTGTCTTCCATACGTGCTTAACTCTCTTTCGAGTGCATCCTTCGTTGTTCCTATTCAGTCAACTTAAATAATAATATGTTTACAGAAACGTACAAGTCAAAACCTTCCTCATTACGCAGCTTTCTGCAGACCTGTGCCGTTTGCTGTCCCTCAGGGTCAAACATTTTCCTAACCACCAAGTTCTATGTCAACCCCAGTCGGGTCTTACCGTAAGGTGTTAGCATGTTGCATCCATATAAAACAAACGAAACAAATGTTTATTTTGAATATTCTTGTGTTTTTGTAACTGTGATTATTTTCAGTAGCCTGTGTTTTGTACACATGGCGTGGCCATTTCAGTTATGGACCCACGAAAATTGAAATGACTTCATGCTGGCGGGACTGAAGGTCTCATAGTGGGGTTGCTCAAGGTTAAATTCTTCTGGAATATGCCGTGTAGATTGGTAAGTAATTACGGACGTTTTGAACGAGTGTGACGTGTGCACCTTCGGGGTCAAGCAGTCCGAGAAGAATAGTTGCGCTGGAGGATGTGTGTGCGCGTGCGTGCGCGTAACTTTATCCCCAATGGCGCGACAGCCCCTAGTGGGCCAGGGCCTCCTCTTTATTCAGGCTTCACGATCACCCTCAGACATGCCACCCATTCGGTAGAACTCCTCTGGACGAGTGATCAGCCCGACGCAAAGACCTATACCTGACAACACACAACACTCACAAGAGACAGACATCCATGCCCCCGGCGGGACTCGAGCCCGCAATCCCAGCAAGCGAACGGCTGAAGACCCACGCTTCTGGCCGCACGGCAACTGAGATCACCGTGTTACACAGGTACGTTTAACACGCCTGGATAGAGGCCAATGTGATAGCGCGCTAGGTGGTTTCACTACAGTGCTATCGTCCTTCGACACGTCCGTAATCACTTAACGAGCCTACACGATGCCACATCACAGACGAATTCTTCGACCTCCGCCCCGGCTTGGTTGCATTGCGCAGGTGCAATCGTAGATTTCCACGCTCTCAGCAGATGGCGACACCACGCAGACAACAACAAAAAAATGTTAACGTGAGTTTGTCATCTGCTTAGCCCCTTTTTACATTCACAGTAGTAAATCATTCAAACTTCCAAGAGTTCACAAAATTCCTACTCTGTACATGATTCGTATAAAGATGATGAAATCCATGTGTAAATATTTTGATGTACTGACTCTGAGAGACAGATGCTCATGCTTCCCAAGCGTAGGGTCGGTGAGAACCTTTGGTGGAAGACTCCTCTTCTTGGGTTTAAATTCGGAACGTTTACAGATAAAACCGATCGTCAAAATTACCGTCATGAGAAAACCACTTATTAGTGCAGCCGCGTATTTAATCACCGTGCCCTTAAACGACATTTTTGGCCACAATTTACGTGTTAGACCAAAAATAACATTCTTTCGCAAGTAACACTGTAATATTTTCTCGCGCGAACACTGACTGCCGACACTTTGCTGTATTGCGTGACTGGCCTTGCTGCTGCTAGCCGAGTCAACTCCTATCGCCGGGTGATTCAATGTCACTATTGCGTCATACCCCTCGCCGCTGACCCAACCCGATGCTTTTCCCCGCAGCCGTTTGTGCAAATCATCATGTTGACTGCGTACGTTAAAGTGGCTCGACACCAGGGATTTGTATTGGGAAGGTTCAAAGTTCGAATCTCGTTCGAAATATCTAGTAGGCTGCCTGACACGTTGCATAGTTTTTCTATCTCGTCAGGTGAATACATGGATTGAAATAAAAACAATTAACCCTTTAAAGACGAAGCATATCTGTTTTATATAAGGACTCGGTGCGTACCGCGCTGTAAACACTCTCCTCTTCGGTTATAAAAACCATTCTCTTAATGTTTTATAAGGCAAAAGTTGCTGTTTGTTCTGAGATCCGTACAAAACACATAAACGCAATGTGGGCACCACGTAGAATTTTGTATGTTAAACTTGGTAGTATGTCAAGTTACCGCTAGGCTTTAAAAGGTTAATGAAGGAGTTTGAAATTTTATGTGTTAATGCATTTTCAAAAAACAAAAAAAATATTTTTGTCTACTATAGAGGATAAACAGAAAGAAGAATTTTAAGAAGGATGTATGACCCAAATTAATGAGGGCGGTATCTGGAGAATAAGGCATAATAATGAGGTTGATAAGCTGTACAATGAACTGAACGTAGTCAGAGTGATCAAAATAGGCAGACTGAGGTGGCTGGGACACCTCTTTAGACTGCAAGAGCTGGACCCTTGCAGACAGTTAACATTACACAAACCAGAAGGCACTCGACGTGTCGGAAAACCCAGGACAAGGTGGCTGGATTCAGCTGAAACAGACTTACAGAAGATGGCAATAAAGAATCGGAGGCGTAAGACACAGGACCGAGAGCAGTGGAGAACAATTTTGAAAGAGGCTAAGGTCCACCAAGGACTGTAATGCCAGACGAAGAAGAAGAAGAAGATAAACAAATAATGAGCATGAAGTTTTGTTTGCTTTTCGTGTTAAGAGGAATAAGTGAAGAACAGTGAAGTAAGTTCAGTACCTAATAATGTGGGGAGATAAATAAGGGGGGCTGTTACATAATTACTTTGCAGAGCTGTGTGATAACACGGAGAATGAAAATTTGACATCTTATGGGTTGCGGCATTGGCAATAAAATCCCACATGGCATAGCGTATCCTTAATGCCATATGCATTACATTAAGTATAACAGGAACAATAAGGGCAATAAGAAGGAATAGTTTATTCTGCAGTACCTTAATTTGAACGTATTTTATTTTATAACGTTATTAAATAAGAAGCCTACTGTTATATACAAAGTTTGAAAACATGTCCGTATCAAACTACACAACACAGTAACATATTAAAACAGTAATATATTAAAAAAATAAAACCAAAAATAACAATGTACCACAACTTCCTTCCTATGTTGAATCTGTCGTGGACTTGAGATTTGGTAGTCAAGCTGATGTTGCAACTGGCTCCTCCACCTGCAAAAATTTTATTATAAAATTAATTAAATATAGCCGACCAGCAGATAATACTCGTACTTTACAGCTGTTAAAATCTTGAGCGTATTCAAGAGCAGTTCAAGAAGAAATCCTATGTTCATAGAATTAATGAAAAAAACATGGGCGATTTAATTACCCCTAAGTAAAAACGTCTAACAACAAAACAGTTTTGCTGTGTAAGGGTTCTTCACACTCACACCTTTAACTCGTCTAAGAAACAACCGTCTTTTTGCGGTATAGCGTTTTTAGTTTATGAATTTGCTTTGAACGTGTCCATGGTCAAATTTTGCACTGGAAGAGGGGATTATTTGACTATGAAAGACAGATTATATTGCACAAATTCACAAAATTGGTGTGGTTCACTTGTTCACAGCAGGTGTCGAGGGTTTTTGTGATTTCATTTGATCACACTCAAGCACACACCACAGTCGGTAGGATTCCTCTGGACGAAGGACCGGCCGGTCGCAGAGACCTCTACCTGACCACACAAACACTGTACAAGAGAAACATCCATGCCCCCTGTTGGATTCGGGCCCACGATCCCAGCAAGCGCCCTGCCGCAGACCTACGCCTTAGACCGCGCGGCCACTGGGACCTTCATATTTGATTACGAATTAGTAAAAAAAGATCTGTGGAGCAAGAGTAACGACCTTGACCTTTATTTATACTCTTAACTTGTTATATCTCAGCCAAGCCAATAGTTATTTGGCGAGAAAAAAGAACTATTCTCTCACTTGAAAGTGTTGCTGTACATCGGAAGGATACTTCAGCTGTCTCACAGCCCTATGCCGGAATGTACAAATCAGTTAACTGAAATGGATTAAGATCGGGAATTTCGGTAGTAAACACTCTTTATGACCATTACGTATTGAAGGCCGTGTTATATTTCAGACATTTTATCACTCGGAGACCCGGGTTCAGTGATAAGGCGGACTGGGCATGATTTGCGAAGTGAAATGGCAGTGGTTCGGGGTTTGTTCGTGTATACCGAGTTCCGCTTTCCAGTCATTATTCTGTCTTCCTATTTACGTGTACCGGTATGACTCTCCCATCCAACCTGCGTGCTTATCTCGTAAGTCATGCCTCGAAGTGACTTCGTACGTGGTTCCGATACCAGCGACGTTAGCTGAGGTGACGTTAAGTCGAGACTTATCTTCCTGTAAACGTAATGCTGAGTTGGGGAGGGTGGATCCAGACAGTCTGTTTGACCAAGGAACAAGACATACGTATACGAACGAAAATTTTACCAAAAGTATGAAGTCTGAAAAACATACGACAATTTAAGGTGGAGTCACTTCGACTTCAACTGCAGGCGGGTCATTCGGATCGTCATCTGCAATGTCCAGCAGCACAGGTGGCGAGGCACGAGTTCCTGAACGTTACTTCAAGATACCAAGCACTGAAGTCTGGCGAGACAAACACCTCTGCTTCTCCTTCAGAATCTCCTGACAGTAAGCAAGCATCCTCATAATTCCTTGTCTAGTTTGTCGCTTTTCGCAAAATTGCGAAAAGCGACTATTAGCTTTGCCATGTCTGTCCGTCCGTCTCTCCGCATGGAAAAACTCGGCTCCCACTAGACCGATTTTGAACAAATTTCATATTTGAATATTTTTCGACTTAAACATCTTGATACCTGCTTCACTGAGTACAAGCCCCCTCAGTCAGCTTTGGCTCAGACGCGGTTTTCTCAGGTACTTCAAGCGCGTTTGCTTCAGAATTTTAACAAGGTCATCCAGCATGATCTGCTGACCATGGGAGTTCTGCTGCCCGAAGACGTCCTCAACATCGTAAATACATATCTGCGTGCGTGTCTTAGTGTATTGATTCTGGGGTAGAAGACGTAATTGCGGAATGACGTTAAGTGGAGGGATGACTGTATTTCACACGTACAGCTAATGCGGTACTGTTGAAGGAAGCCTTACAGTGTACGAGCAAGCAGAGTACAGTGAGTCCTCGCCTTAAAAATGTAAACATTCATACATACGAAAACGTCCGAACCATTTTCCTTAGAATAATATGAATTTCACATGATGAGCTGGGAAAAGCGCCTTTAACCCCGAGTGAAGAGTAGCTCGCTTAAAAATTCGTCTGGAGAAATGTTTCAGCGTACATGCTGAGAGCGACTCCCAGGCACTACGTTGTTTTCTTTGTATTTACATCATACGAATATAGCTGTGAGTTTTTCAGTACGTTTTGAGTTTCTAGAGCGCTTAAAATTTCTGAAAAACTTAAAAGTGGCAAAGACGTATCAAATCCTAGGAAAAGGAAATTAGTAATTTTGAAATGAAAGTGGGTGTAATAAAAAGGCAAAAAAACGGTGTGGAACTCCACTGCATGTTAGCAGTCCTCTCGGTCATACTCGTTGAAGTACTGGGCTAATTATTAAAGACAGGCAAAATACTTTTGTAACATGTAAAACCTTCCATGCCAATGCAGTCAACAGTAGTCATCAAAAATAGAAATGACGTCATTGACCAAGCTGGAAAGTTTGTTAGTAACGTGGGTGAAGTTTCTGAACCAAGGCCGCCATCCTATTAGCCTCAATCTTATTCAAGAGAAAGCTATGGGCCTGTAGGACAGTAAATCGTTGGCAAGTCGATGACTTAAACCCATGCTGAAGAGTACTGCTACAGGCAGGGTTTATGATATCGATATACGCGTATATAACCACTGAAAAAATTATCGCACTCCCGGAAGTTCTATACAAAAGACACGTTGGCCTATATACATGTAGGTCATTACTTTTCTTCGTCGTTCGTAGTCCTTATCTCTTCTACCTACTCACAGTAGGTGTCGAGGTATCATTTTTCTTCACAATTTACAAATGTTCCATAATATTGAATCCTTATCTAATGGGGTCTAAAAGTCACAAAAAATGCGCGTATTTGAAAGCGTATTGACAAATGAAGATTGCGTAACGTACTACGTTACGGATGACAAGCGATTTTCACTCTGGAGCCAAATATAGATATTCCGAGGTGAACATGTGCCGGAGGAGATAAAAAAATTGTTGTTAAGTAGCTACAATTCATTCGCATGACACAGCACATTTTGTAGACACACAGAAATACAATCCAACCCTGTTATAAGGACATCGGTTTATGCGACACCCGCTCGATAACATCAGGTATTCCGTGGTACCAATTAATTCTTCACTGTCAAGCATAACGTTACACTACTCGGTTATAAAGACACCCGTTTATAGCGACACAAAATATTCATTCTCTTTCATGACTTTGTAACTGAGTTCTAGTGTATAGATATAATGCTATCATTTGTATTAGTTTTACACTTTATTAAATTTCAACTAAACTCCATTATCCGTTGTCACACTTTCTACTGTTTATATTATACTAATCTCCAAAATGTTTCGGTTCGTTTTCAGTCATCTTCAGGGAGAAATACGTGGGAATATATGTAAGTGCAAAGTCACTGTGTGTATAAAGAAACGTATGTGTACCAATTTAAACTGTGAATGTACACTTACGTGTACTCCTTGGTATGTTTCGAAACGAAGCGAAACATTTTGCACATAGTACAAGGTAAGAAGTAGAATGTGTAGCTTAAAATAAGTGTATATAGTAGGATTTTATTAAATAATAACGTTAGTAATTAGAATTATTGTTACGTCCAAGTGTAACAAAATGTTATAGTTAGTGATTTAATTTACAGCAAAAGTAAAACTAGTTGGTTTTAAAGAAATTCTTTTCGGAAGAAACGTTTAAATAAAACCAGCCACATAAAGCCATTGAAGGATGGAGAACAATCATAACATATTCAGGTTCTATGCGCAAAAGGTAAATTTATGCTTATTAGTTAAGGTAACTGGTCAGCTTCACACCCACCCACTTTACTTCCAAGGAGAGGGTTGCGGGTAATCATTGGTTAGGACTGGTCTTTGTCAGTGGTGAATACGGGGCTTCCGAAGTGGATCTGTTTCCATCCTCAAGTAAAAATATGAAGGCATACGTACTCAGTTGTCTCCCTTAAACCTCACTGACGACTACCTGACCACGTACAAGTCCAGAAACCCAGAGAACCCACATGTAATTCTCGTATACCATCATCAGGTCCCTTTGGGATTAACCCGAATAATTTTCGATTCGTAATGTATAAAATAAGCACTACGTAGAGTGCCTGAAAATAAATAAACATGTGAAATAGTGCCCCTCCCGAAATATATGATCCTAAAGGTAAAGAAATCCCATTACAGGCCTGGACAGGCCCTGAGGGTTCCGGGAGTTTGAGGCTCCCAGAGTTCAAGGCAGTCGGCAGGGTTGTCAGCCTTACACACCGGCCGCCTTTAACCCCCAGGAAGCATTCCTGGTACTCATTTCTGTGTATGGTCAAAATCCTGGCTTATATTTGGGAAAGTAAATATGATAAAAGGCCGCATTAGGATAAAAATGGTGTTAGTAAAGCGGGTCGAATTAAATTGTGTCTCTAGCCTTTTCATGCCCACGGGCCGTATATTGTCTAGCCTCTAAACCTTGTACCGTGTCTGTCACAGGAGGAAATTCTGCAGTACAATTACTGATATTTTATTCTACCTTTTAAGTTTCTTGTTGCTTATTTCAATTGTTACGAACTATAACTAGGCTGGCGAACATCTTGCTGGATAGAAGGTTTCCATGTTTCTATCAGTAACACCATATAACCCACGAATGACGCTAATTCACGCATTCTTTCCTGTTGACAAATATATACTTATCTCGCAGCAAATTATTTTTGCGTTTGACAGAAATTGAAATGGAGTGGGAATACCTGTTCATTTTCTTCAGTCATGTGTATGGCATTACTCTGAATAAAGTTTAATTCCATACCTCACAGGGAACAGACTCTGTGTTTATTGTAAAGACCAATCAGCTAATGATGTGCAGAGCAGTAATCGACTGTTATTGTAAGAATCACATGTAATAACTAGACAGGCTACACTTTGTGACAGAATGGGAGGTTTGTTCGATGCTAAGTCTGGCGCTACACACAGTGACCACTGCGCTTTAAGGAGCTGAAATTTTGCGGTACAAGTGAGCATTTCTGCTAACATTTAATCCTTTAAATAATAGTTGTTGCAGCTAGTTTTGTAAAGAACATAGCCGTGAAGGGAATGTAGCCTTGTGTGTCGGCCCTACTTAACTGGAGCAGCGTCTGACGTTTCCAGTTGAACCCACCTTCCCAAAAATAAGATCCAACATTAAAATGGCCCTATTTCTTTCACACTATATATTTATGTATTCGAGTGACTATGAGAAAAAAGAGCTAATATTTCACTAAGTAATAACATTATTTCCGTATATTTAGATTAATTTTATGTTTCAAAGTGTTAACAACATCAACATTACCGGCGACAGATGTAGGGTTTAATTGTGTGGAGAGGAGATTTCAAATATTAAAAAATGTTATCATATTTATAGACGGAATTAACTGTGCTGTTGGAATAATGTTCGTATTTTCATCATAAAATGTTTCTTGCCCATGAAAGCACGTCCTGTGAGACTGTTTCTTCCTGCGTTGTTACCTGACCATGTCTACGCATTACAATGGACTTGCGCAGGTAAATAAGTACGTGAATACACGATAAATCATATAGGAATATATAAAGTACACGCTTATGCATACATAACATCTTGCATCCGAATTAACAGTGATGAAAAATATTTTTTGCGCAGAGTCAATATTAGAAAATTCGGCAAATGAATCCACCTAGCAGAAATATTTTACGTTCTCTTTAGCTCACTACTTACCTTTGGTTGTCTAATTTTCAGAAAATCTCTGATTAGGGTGTTGACCCTTTCGGGGTCATCTTGCTGCGCATAGTGACTGGCCCCTTTCACCATTTGCACTTTCAGATTCTTAATACGATTTTGGGCAGCCCATAAGTGGTCAAATACCAGATGATCATCGTGTTCGCCGAAAATGTACAGCCCTGGAACTTCGATATCTGTCTTCAGTTTTGATTTTGGTGGTGAAAGTGAGAACCCATTTGCTCTGAAGTAGTTGATGGGTGGTGTGAATGCTCCTGTAAAAGTTACATTCTGACATAATACCATAAACTTACTGTTTATGTAATTTATTTAAGGCACCGCAACTGCACTGATAGTCTTTGTAATTAATCTCATGTCATTTTATTGTGATGAGACTGAGAAACAAAGTAACAGGGAGTAATTTCTGTATACGACCCTCTAACAAATGTAGCGTTGCAGCCAGCTGTGTTAAGAATTTATTTTGTTGTTTACATTTATCGAAGGGATTGTTACAGACCTACATTCTGCAGACAAAGATTTCGAATCTCAAATGAGTCTTCTACCTTCCTTTGCTGAATGTCGAATAGCACATCATAGTTGGCTACGACGAATTCTTTCCAATTTTTTTTTTATATTTTTCCATACTGTGCATTATAATTCCATTTCTTAATATTATCCAAAAAAATTCACTAAATGTCACGGGTTAATACTAACATGTTTAAAAACATACCGCTCCTACATGTTTAGGGCCCTTTCGGTCCATCATCAGGGAGAACGTCAGACGCTATTGACAATTAGTGAATTTGTTCGATAATATTAAAGAATCGAATTATAATGCACGATATGGAAAATGTGAAATTCTTTAATGCCCAGCAGGCAAAACAAATAGACTAAGTATTATTACGTAATTGTTGTATACAATAGCGTCTGATAGGTCTGATGATGGGCTGAAAGGGTCTGAAACGTGTAGGAGTGGAATGTGTTTGAATGTATTATTATGAATCTGTGACAACTAGTGCATTTGTTGGATAATATTAAAAAATTCTTTCCAATTACTTACCTCCTAATGATTCAAGATCATCCAGTTTTATTCAAAAATATACAACGTCTGCTGTTAAAACAGCCTTATTAATTTGCTTAATAAATCAGTCATGCTTTACATTTCCTATAGTTGTAACAAGAATAAAGTAACAACAACACGGAGAAGTATTTTAGCGAATAACAATTGATTATGCCAGGTCACTCCCTATAGAGAGCGATTATGTGCTGACCAACTGTGGTTTGATTTCCGATAGAGGCAATTTTCCTCTCCGCCATGTCGTCCACGCTGACTCCATGAGCCACCCAGCTTCGTACTAAATCGTACAGAGGTTTTCTTTTGTCAGACATCTACTGAAACGGGAAACTATTATACACACGTCGGTGTATGGCCAGGACTGAGCACGCATGCCGTTCTCTTGCACTTCGGCGTCCGTCCTGGCGTTGGGGCTAGTTCAGCTTGAGCATTCCTTTACCCTTGCTTTATCGGAACGTGAATCGGTCTCTTTGTTACTGTGCGTGAAACAGTAGCGCTATGACTGGACGTCACTTTAGGAAATACGTGGTATGCATTAACTTCAGAGGAACAAATTTACTGCTGAACAGTGAACAGTTGCAAATTTGATGAATCAAATGACTAGGAGCATTAGATATGCTTCCACTTCTTAATACTGTATTAATTGTCATGGTCTGATTATAACAACTTATTCCCGAAACGTGTGACCAATGTGTGATGAAAATTCACGAACAAGCTTTCATTTGACGGAAAGAATGTACGCTATTATTAGCTATGACTCTTACAAGACGTGAGAATACAGGAAGGCGCAGATGAATTCGTGTAGTATATTATGATTACATTCGCATATTTTCTCAGGTATGTCTTGTGTTAGTGAAATAAATGTATTGCTTCGCATTAACCTTTTAAAGCCTAGCGGTAACTTTACGTACCACCAGGCTTAACTTTAGTCAATTCTCCATGGTGCCCACATAGCGTTTATTTGTTTTTTACTTATCTGGGAACAATCTGAAACTTTTACCTGACACGTCGTCAAATGATTGCTTTTTTAAACTGAGGTGGAGAGTGTTTACTGCGCGGTACGCGCTGAGTCGTTATATTAGGAAGAATACATTTCGTCTTTAAAGGGTTAATGAATGAATAACTGTAAAGCGTTAGGTTTTAGACTGGAAATAAACACATGACTTTTTCTGTGTTATGCGGAAATGTGATAGCGTGTAAACGGATATGTTGCCGTACGGAGTTAATCATGTGCGGAAGTCTTCAAACTTGGCGAGCATCGAAATATATGGTGTCTGAATCATAGAGAGGGAGGGTTGTGCACTGCACTTTGCCAAGTGTACGCGGTATTCGGGCCCTTAAGCAGTGAATATTAAGATAAAAATGCTGGCTTCACGTGCGTGTTGAGCTATCGGTACGATACCGCAGACAGGACAACACCGCACTGTTGAGCTAACGCTACCATGCTAGGAGCAAGAGGGTGTCATACTGTTGAGATAACGCTACCATGCTAGGAGCAAGAGGGTGTAATACTGTTGAGATAACGCTACCATGCTAGGAGCAAGAGGGTGTCATACTGTTGAGATAACGCTACCATGCTAGGAGCAAGAGGGTGTCATACTGTTGAGATAACGCTACCATGCTAGGAGCAAGAGGGTGTAATACTGTTGAGATAACGCTACCATGCTAGGAGCAAGAGGGTGTAATACTGTTGAGATAACGCTACCATGCTAGGAGCAAGAGGGTGTCATACTGTTGAGATAACGCTACCATGCTAGGAGCAAGAGGGTGTAATACTGTTGAGATAACGCAACCATGCTAGGAGCAAGAGGGTGTGATACTGTTGAGATAACGCTACCGTGCTAGGAGCAAGAGGGTGTCATACTGTTGAGATAACGCTACCATGCTAGGAGCAAGAGGGTGTAATACTGTTGAGATAACGGTATGATGCGACATACAGGAAGACACCGCACTGTTCACACAGCGGTACGTTACTAGAAGCAAGGCAGTATCATACTGTTGAGGTAAGGGTAGGCTACAACGGGCAGACAACACTGCATTGTTGAGCTAGTGGTAGGATATAGGAGCAAGACAGTATCGTATTGCTGAGTGATCGGTAACATAGTACACATACGACAACATCGAACAAGGAGTATTTTCATGTCTGCATTTTTTGTTCCTCTGATTATCGCATTGTAACGTCATGAGAGAAGGACGAACAAACTGCGTGCAAAGGCCGTATAGGCCTATTTGCTCTCTTAGTTGCAATCCGGCGGTGGCCCACCAAGTTTGAAGACATATATAGACAGAAATATTTACCTGGTTTCGCAAATGTGTATTTATATGCTTCTAGATCTTCATCAGTGATAGGCGAAAGTGGCTTTGGTGTTGATCCTCTGAACAGGTGTTTAAGTCTCACCATGTCGTAAGCTCTGAACATAAGTTCTGGCAGGTATGGAAGTTGGAAGTAAAATACATCCCTGTGTAGAAAACAGAGTGAAGATTGTCATTCTGGCAAAGTGCGTCTTCACTAAAGCGACACTAGCCCTTTGAATTTTCAAAGGAAAATTGCTTATCTTACACAGATCATTATTGATAAAAAATTTCTGTGCACGTACAGTAGGCTTATTCTTCCCTGTAAAGATAAACTTCCTTAATAAACACTTAACCTCAGCAATACAGTCGGTATTAAGTTTAATACCAAGTACCCGTGTAACTGATCTCAACATGTGCTCGTCTGTGTTACTGATTTGATGGAAAAATATTTTGCGCCTGTAGCAGTGCTGCAGCCAACGCTGTGCTGCAAACGAGAATACTGCTATACCGACCAAAACATACATCTTACTTTTATCTCCTGCTCCTATTCATAACTACTAGTAGTAACATACAGAAGACAGAACAGAAGCGTGAGCTACTTATATGTCTATCTATAACATTAGCCCTCCGTTTAATCAGAGTACGCCTTATTACTTATCTTTCCATATTTCTCTTAAATAAACAAAGCTAAGGTTGCAAATTAATTTCTTTCATATGCGCTCTATGTGAACGGTTGAAATTTATCTACAGCACTCACTGCTGTTTTCAAGATAATAGCACAGTTTTGGGTCACTTTTACCTAAAATATTTTTTTAACTACTAGGATCATTGGGACTCTTTATTGCAGTAGCGTTTGTGACATGTTAATGGTAAAAGGACCACCACAGCCCAGTCAATATGGCGGCCACGATGTCATAAGATGGCGGCGGTCGGTAATAACGTAAAAGTATGGCTGTTGGGGGCATAACGTAACCCTCTCCAGCGGGGACCATAACCTAACCACCCAGGACCACTATAGGGCATAAGATGGCGGTGACGCCTACGCTGACGCCTCGACGTCGAACCTAAGAAAGAGAGTGAGTGTGAAGGAGGAGGAGGGCTGTCAGGACATAGGGTGGAGTAAGAGTATGCGAGTGAGGAGGCCGGGAGGGGTGAGGGTGCGATGAGCGAACATCGGACCCCGGTGTGTAACGGTTGGGAGGTTTGATTTGCGTGTTACTGGTGGCTAGTGAGTGGCGTTTGGCGTCCGCTTGTAGCGGCGGCGGCGGTAGGAAGAAGAACCAGAGGGCGCTGTGGAGGAGGTAAGGACAGTTGAGAGGTGGAGAGAGACAGAGAGAGTGCTACGGGCGAGAGTAGGAAGGTAGATGCGCTGCGTTGCAGGGCCGATGCGAGAGCGAGATGGCGCTATGGAGCGGGTAGCGTTTCTGAGAGAGATCGCAAAGGGAATAAAACAGCTGATTGGAGGTCGTCGTACCTATACCAGTACGCGACGTTATAACATCCGACAGCTGAGGAGACACTGCAGGACGTATATAGTTCTTGCAAGTGAACACCCTGACAACATTCTAAGTTATATATATATATATATATATATATATATATATATATATGTATTTTTGCCATGTGTTACATATGTGTTCCAATGTTACATAAGCATCGGGCGTGGTCCCACACCCACACAGGACTGGCAGAACAGCTGTCGCACAACGCGTCACACGCGCGACACTCGCCGCGTCTGCAGTCCTTATTGCACGCGAGGCACTCGTAACGTCTCGCCATGACGCCCGTCAGGTTGGTAATGGCGTGATAATGCTCCCCATCGTAGAGCAGGTTGATTCTCAGCTGTGACGTCACCTGACCGTCGTACATTATGCTGTCGCATCGCAGCCCCGAATACACCACGATCCAATATTACGAGAAGCGGCGCCGAAACGCCGTCAGTTCGGGGATCCCCCCGCCATTACTCAGCTCGACGTCCATCACGTCCAACTGGCGGACTTTAGGCAGGATATAGTTTCGGCCGTGTGCAGCCTTGCAATCCGGGTCGTTCGCCAGTGTGACCACGGCGAACACCAAGGCGTGCGCGAGACAGTTTTCTTCAGTCACTACTTTCGCTATACTCCGTTTAAGGTTGGCCATCACGGACAGCGGTCTCCCTCTAGATCTCAGAACCCTATCACCGAAACCCACGGCCATCCTGACCGAATCCACGGCGAACGTGAGGGTGGCCAGCGCGTTAAATCTGGCGTTTGCTTGCGTCGCCCTCTCGAACATGTTCCACAGCAAGTCTCGCGATATCAGGTCCCGTCGCCGAAAACTCGGGCCTATGGGTCTATCCTGATGATTGTCCTCATTACGGATCGATATCCCCACCATGTCTCCGCCATTCAGGTCGCGTAATGAATATTCGCACAGCTCGTCCATACTGCCCGCGAAATGTCGACCCGGGTTATCGCGACCGCTGCCCCCGGGCGGTGGCACCGTAAATCGCACCGTCAACTGGCGTCCCTCGGCATTGAAGCGCCTGTAGTGCCTCGTGCTCTCATCTTGGATTATAAAGTTGCGCGACATTCTGAAACGCCTAATGACAGGGCGTAATATTATATAACGTCTCACTCACACACACGCACTATAGGCGTCCTATCGTCTCGTATATACCGCTATACTGCTGCTGCTGCTGCTTGCTGTCTGACGTCGACAACGCTGCTTGTATATGGCCCAGTGCAGGGTCAGGACGATTTGACCGGGGAGATTTGAAAACTCCACGCAATAGTGGCAGGTAGTCTTTGTTCTTTTGTGTCGTTCGGCTGTTGCAAACGGGGTGGTGGGGTCCGCCAACGCCCGTGGTGTTTGTGTCATTAGCCACGTTCCTAGCGCTTGGCACGTACCAATTGTCCTATGTACGTGTGCGTTCCAGCTCCCGGACACCGTTCTTGCTGCTGCTGGGTGCAATTCGTACATACTCTTGGGGCTGCTGCTGCTGCTGCTGCCGCGACTGCTTCACGTCTGATATGTGCTGCAGCTCTCGGTGTTGTACTGTGTTTACTGCTGATACCGAGCCTTCATCGCGCCGTGTATGCTGCTGTTGCTGCGCTTAGTGTTTCTACGCGCCCCCCCCTCTCCCGCTTCTGTTGCTGCTGCATTCGGCCCTGCATTTTCGACACCGCATCCCTCAGGTGAGCAACCCTCGCAGCTGCTACTACCGCTGCTGCTGAACATATTAGCCGCCCTTCCTAATATTCAAAAGGCAGGCACGATATGTTTACAGTTGGACGACCCACTCAGGAGGTTTAATGAGACCACGTCCAGCCGTTCTGTAACTATCGGCTCTTTGGAGAAGAACAAGGAATATCCCGCCCTTAAGGCCGAGAGGGTGCAGACTAAATATGGAGTTTCCACCCTCCTCACTGTTAGGGAGTCCTCTGTAAATGCCGTGTGTGTGTTCCTGCCAAAACGCTACGCTACCGTCTTTAGCGACGCCGATATCGACGCTGTCAATAACGAGACATTTAAAGTTGATATACCACGGCGTCTGCGACAAGAGTAACGCCTTGTTACTGTCTCTGGAAAACCTCACTGTGTAAGACCTGGCTCTTGCCACTTTGCAGTTACACAAAAAAAATGCGTCTCGGCGGCGGGAAATTCGCAGGGGACTGCGGGCTGGCGGACATTCGTGATGTCCTCAGCGCCGGGGCTGGCACAACCACCTGGGTGTCCGAATTCCTACCGGCCGACCCGTGCGACAGACGCTTCATACAGACATTACTGTGCGTGTATCACTTTGCTGGCATGTGTTGCACGGTGGTGGGAGAGTACGGCACGTGCCTGTCGGGGGTGTTCCGTACTTCGGACGATGTCACCATGTACGTGGCTTACCCCGCGAGAAAAAGACTTCCACGGCTGCAATCATTCTCGGCGAGATGAATGCAGGCGTCACAGCCAAATTTTCGATCTGTGACTTGCATTTCGAATTGATCGTAGATGCGATGTTCGTCCCCTGCGAATATCTCATGTACAAGGTTCGCAGGGGTTACACGGAAAAATTGCTTAGAATTCGCTGCGTCGACAGCTTCAAACCTTGCGGCCCGTGGTCCAGCCTCGACCTGGTCCATTTCGTGTGGGAGACTTTCGCCCCTTATTTCTTGAACCATGCCATCAATGTGCGACCTGGCTAGCCCCCAGAGAAGGTAATGTTCCTGTCCCTGTACAGGGCCGCGAGTTACGGTGGGGGCTCGCGGACCTGTAGGGCGTGCCGGGAGATGTTTGACGGCATATACGACGTCGAAGTGCAGTGCACGAGCTCCTATCCGTGCTCCTGCACCCCATGTCTGCTTCAGCCTCCCCCACCTCAAGGCCGCTGCTTCACAAATTGTGTTTCGGTACTTCTATGACCTGCAACATTTTCGTCTCGATCAGAACATGACCTGTACGACCTGTGCACGTACGGCGTTAACAAGCGCCGCGGCCTGTCTCCCGGCCGCCTGTGCCCGTAGCGATTCCCACACATGCTATCAGTACGCATATTGCGGAACAGACGCGTCCTCACAGCGGCAGCGTTACGAGCACTGCGTGACTGCCGTCAATTCGCAGGAATGCCTATGGCTGGGTTCCTCCCAGCGCCGCTTCGGCTCTCGGCCCAAACTCGTGATGACGATCGCCCTAAACAAGGCGCGGTTATGGTGCGCGGATTGCGGGAATGCTCTGTACCCCGTCCCGGCCGCGGTTGCTTGCAAACATCTGGAGCACTAGTGCCTCACTTTTGTTTTCCGTCGTTTAAGAGGCCCCCAGACGGTCAATATTATTGCTCAGTGTCATTGTCTTGAATTAATATTGCGCAATATGTTTTTCCGTAGACGACTCAATATTGTCGTGCAATATTTCATATCGCTTGTCGGTTACGAGTGAACATGTTGAGTGATGCTGAAGCTGATTGTGTGTCCATTGGGTTGGCAGTGTGTTTAAACGAAACGGAAAGAATCGCCCCTGAATCAACGAGTGGTACAAACGAGGACCACAATACACACATGAAAACTTCATGACATTTAATGTTGAGTGAGCCAAACGACTAAAAATAATATATATACATTTTTTGCGATTCGGCGGCCCATCATATGACGCGCTACTCGAGACTCTTACCCCTACAAACCCTAAAGAAATACTAACATGCGTGAGGCAGTCACTCACTGTCGGAGTTTATCCATTACGTTACGCTATTTGACCACTGGAATTAATTTTGAAGACCTGAAATTCGTAAGGTTTACATCTCAGTCAACTGGAATTATCGTGTTGCAGAGGTGTTTGCCGCTCGGCCCACAGACGGCGACTGAATGAATATTGTGTAGGACTGTCCACAGACTGTTCAGTGTATTGCACAACATTACGGACAGACGGTCAATAATATTGAACAATATTCATTACTGCACAATATTTTTGACCATCTAAGGGTACCTTTACTTTTCAGAACAAAAACAAAACAAATGATCACCAGACATGTCAAATCACTGAGATACCCCAATTTTCAGGTGTCACCGACCTCTGCTCGAGCCACGCAAAAATTCAGGGCGTGGCCGGAAACGCAGTGTGGATCGACGATTTCGTACCGATCGACGTTCCCGAGAGGCATCTGGTCGATTCTTTGCTGTGGCATCTGCACGGCGCGTATCTCTGCCGTCGGGCCGTGTCGCGGCCTACATGGCCGGCAGGTTCAGGCAGGGCGAGGCCTATGGTCTCCACGTTTCTACGCCTATCGGACACGCATCTGAGGTATCGCGCGTGTTATTTCAGTACAGACAAGCATATTACAAGTTTGATGTGGGGTAAATCGCATTCGAGTTGCTACCTTCATTGTGTACAAGTTTTAACGCCACGCTTCTTATAGTCTCAAGTAACCGCGATACATATACGGATGTGTCGCTTCAAAGCAGAATGCCTTCACGCATCGAGAATTCATCTGGATGCGTAAATTTACAGGTCTTGACGCGACGCTTCGAATGTTCTCATGTAAACACAAACGCATATTGTCAGAAAAAAATATATATGTGTATGTATAAACCGTATCGTTGGGTCTTCTTTCGATTACATCAATTTTCCCTATTTACCATAAATAGTAAACTACTACTTCCCCGTGACATTGGGTTCAAGCGCCACCGCCTCAGGGATGCTTATGGGTAACGACCTCATACCATTGCACAGTGGCCTCAATACTCTCGCTGCGATTTCTTTCGCGGCCACGCTCCGCTCCACAACTCCGTCCCCTTCCCTCATGTCTCACTGCAGGTACGTCGACCCACGGCCACGATTCGTATATACTGACGTAACACAAACGCACATTTATGTGTATGTGTGTGGAACTTCCTGCACAGGTACGTCGACCCACGGCCACGATTCGTATATTCTCACGTAACACAAACGCACATTTATGTGTATGTGTGCTCAACTTCCTGCACAGGTACGTCGACCCACGATCAGCTGATTACGTCCGTCTCTCTTCCTCACCCACTAGACTCTATACCGACGTCTCGCTCTTGCACCTGACCCACAGCGCATCTACCTTCCTCATGTCGCTCGTAGCACTGTCTTTCTACTACCTGGCACGTATCTTCCATCCTTTCCGTCCTCAGCGCCACACATCGTATTACGCGCACTCCTAACACTCGCTACAACCTCCCAACCGTGACACACCGGGGTCCGATGTTCGCTCATCGCACCCTCACCCATCCCGGCCTCCTCACTCACATACTCTTACTCCACTCCACGTCTTAGCAATCCTCTTTCACACTCGCACTCTTTCTTAAGTTCGCCGTCGAAGCGTCGTCGTCACCGCCATCTTATGCCCTATAGGGATCGTGGGGCGTTAGGGTATGGTCCCCCGCCGGAGAGGGTTACGTTATGCCCCAGCTGCCATACTTGCAGGTTCTGCCCACAACGCCCCATTACCGACAACCGCCATCTTATGACGTCGTGGCTGCCATCTTGATTGGGCTATAGTGGTGGTCTTATGACTCATGTTCGAGAGGTATTCGGTTCGAATCGAGATCGAGATACAGAAAAGTCTGAGATTCGTGGTTTTCCTCAATTCTTCCATTCAGGTACGTAACAGCAACTTAATGCGTTCACAAGCGTCTCCTTCCACATAATTTCCAGTTTATTTTTCTCTGTCATCCGGTCATTCGACACCATACAATCTGAATAACTGACAGCGTCTCTAAATAAACCACAAATACAGTATATGTCTGTAGTACGTTTGTGCTGAATGTAGTTAAATGTAAAGACCAATGTGAAGATATTATGCCGCATTTTTGAAATGATGTACACACAAACACGTGATGTTCTAAGCATTTTTTTGTCTGTGGCGCTACAGCCCAACTTGGGCCTAGGCTGCCTCGCTTTTGACGTTTCTGGATCACGGACACACACACACACACACACACACACACACACACACACACACACACACTTGGTAGGACTCCTCTGGACGAGTGATCAGCCCCTTCGCAGACGCGCCACCTACACAACACACAGCAAGCACAACAGACGAACATCCATGCCCTCAGCGGGATTTGAACCCGCGATCCCTGCAATCGAGCGGTCGCAGACCTACACCTTAGACCGCACGGCCACCGGAATCGGCGATGTTCGAAATAAAGGTAAAAATGAAGTCCGCCGCAGAATAGGTCATGAAGGCCCAGACGGGGAGTAGAGGTATAGCTGTACTCTTTCTTTAACCTCTGCGCTAGATTGGGGGGGGGGGGGGCGGGGTTGGTCAACGCCACGCCCTGGCCACTCTACCCGCGGGAAAGAGAGCCAGCACGCATTATACAAGAGGCTGGGTGGGCCCCAGGGCCGGTCCGGACGGGTGCAGAAAGTCTCACCCCCACCGGGCTTCGATCCCCGTACCTTCCGGTCCGTAGCGAGTCGCTATACCGACTGAGCTATCGCGGCCCCCGATGTTCGAAAGACCGCTACTAATTAGCCGGAGTGACATTTTGTATGTCGTTTCTGCTGATGTTGAGGCGCATTTTTAATAATGCGTAGGTCACTCAAAAGTTTTTGCCCCTCGGACAAAAATAATCAGACAGAGCTGAAGTTTGGTGAGTTACATTTACGAACTCCCCATCTTTAAGTAATAGAATTACTACATGCTTGGCAAGCTAAGAATGCTTTGAAGGCATACCATGACTTGAAGAGCTGGAACAAGTTTGAAGTCAGAATTCTGAAGTTTGACGGGGAGTACGGTGCATCCAGTATGACGTAGCTGTGAAGCATCTCCGGGTGCTGCGTGATGAAGTTCCAGGCGATCGCGCCGCCGAAGTCATGTGCCACCAGGATGCATTTATCATGACCTGCAGTTGTTCAACACGTGTACATATAACACCATAAAAGCTGCTGGACACGACTGATATTCTCAGTAACGATGGTAATGATGGACAAGCAATCATGTCAGTGGCAGGAGTAGCAGGAATTCCGTTCAGTTTAATTCAACTTATTAACCTGTAGAATTAACAGCGCAAGGCCAGTTATGACTACTACGTACTACTACTACTACTACTACTACTACTACTGCTGCTGCTGCTACCACTACTACCACCACCAATAATAATAATTATATTATTATTATTATTATTCAGTGGGTCTTTATTAATGTGCAGACTTAACAGCACAACTGCCTATTGTAAAGCCAGCGCGAAGACACAAATAAAACATAAAAACAGTACAAATGCACGAAAAAACACTAACAAACAAAACAAAAGCAACATCGCAGGAAAAAAGCAATATAAATGTACTGAGGTAAAACCCCGATACCCTGCAAAAACACAAATAAGTTCATTTAATAACAATAATAATAACACAGGTAATTTTATTTAATAATAATAATAATAATAATAATACCGGGAAAGCACGAAGTCAAGGAACTACAGAAAACAGCTATACTGGGCACAGCACACACACTGCGGGAAGTGCTAATGTAGAAGCACAAAGGAGTTTAATATTGAAGACAGCGCTATATGCACCATTAACAGTACGTGCAGAATAGCTGCGACACTGTATACCCTAGAAACATGGTTTGTTTCAGGTATATAAGTGTGAATACCCTGCATAAAGGGAATAATGATGATGATTATAATAATAATAATAATAATAATAACAACAATAGCAATAGGGGAAACGGGATACCGTAGTTGGCATAGTGACTCGCTACGGGCTGGACCGAAGTTACAGTATCGCGTTCACATGACCCTCCACCCAAATGCATGTGTAATTTTGAGTTATGAATTACTTCTGGCCCCCTGTCCTACACCACAGCTTGAGAGCGCCCATTTTACACTGTATAGTTACACTGTATAGTATATATACACGGACACTGGAAACCACCTGCCGTCGCGCCTTGCCGTGGTGACGTGGAACTTGAAGGGTCTGAACATGATGACTAGTGACTGGATGGTCATTGTCGTACCAAATGCCACAAAAATACTTCCGCTGCGTCGTAACACAAACATACAAATGCACACTGGGGGAGTGATTAGGCCTACAACCGAAGGAAGCCGATCTCACTGGCCAGGCTGTTTAAGGCGTGGGTCGGCGGCCGTTCGCTTGCTGGGATTGTGAGTTCGAATCCTGCCCGGGGGGGGCATGGATGTCTGTCTTGTGAGTGTCGTGTGTTGTCAGGTAGAGGTCTCTGCCTCGGGCTGATCACTCGTCCAGAGGAGTCGTACCGAATGTGGTGTGTCTGAGTGTGATCGTGAAGCTTCGATAATGAGGAGGCCCTGGCCCACTAGGGGCTGTTGCGTCACGAAGAGATAACATAAGGAAAGAACAAACAGGTTAGCTTAGCGATAGCGCTGTACCGTTGTGCTCGGACGGTGACTGCTTCGACTCTCAACAGGTTCGTCGGCTATCCTGAATAAAGGTTAAGTGGCCTTCGTCTGTATGTTAAGGAAAATGACGGGATAATAACCGCTTTCTTTCATAATTAAACACCCTGTGATATGACGTAGAATGTAACTCTGTGGTTAGGCTAGCCTTATAACAGCAACTACTGCCTGCGAGTACAGAACCAGCAACCAACATAAGAAGAGGCAGCAAGAAACAATGAAGAAATAATCCCATGCCACACACATCTTGACAGTATTTGTCACAATACAAATATTCACTTCTTATCTTTTATTTCAGTATTTCAGAAGACGAAAACTAAATATTCACCTAGCAATATCTTACTTTCACCAATTATACGGTATGCTGGTTTTTATACTGGACAGTAGAGCTGCAATGCATTATGATACACTGGCTATTCCAACAAGATTTAATGTATCTTATTTTGATTTAATCTTATTTCCTAGTTTTCGTTTATTACCTTTTTATATTTTATCCTTTATACAATTACATGTTAAATTCCTTTACCACATTATTATTTAATAATAATAATTATTATTGTTATTATTATTATATGTGAACAAACACCTAAGCGAGTCACATTACTACAGATGTGGACAAAAGTACAAACACGTTTTGAATCGAACTAAGTGTGAGGCGGTTTGCATACTTAAATGCGTTGTATTCAGTGTAACTGGAACTGACTTCACAATGGCTAATTTCAGCCGAAACGTGTATTCACAATTCGGATCAGGTAGTAAAGATAAATTTATGTTGTGCTTAGTATTGTAATAAACATGGAAACTAGATCTTAGGTTATTCATATGTATCACTTAAACATAGTGGACTGCATAAAACAGATATAATCAAAAGACCCTACCACTATTTTGCATGGCGCGACAGCCCCCAGTGGGCCAAGGCCTCCTCATTATCGAGGCTTCACGATCATACTCAGACACACCACACTCGATAGGACTCCTCTCGACGGGTGATCAGCCCGACTCAGAGACCTCTACCTGACAACACACAACAATCGCAAGAGACAGACGTCCATGCCCCCGGCGGGATTCGAACCCGCAATCCCATCAAGCGACGGGCCGAAGACCTGCGTCTTGGACCGCGCGGCTACTGGGATCGGCCCCTGCCATGTGACTCCATGTAAATATCAACACTGATGTGTTAAAAAGAAAGAAAGAAGGAAAGAAAGAAAGAAAAAAAGAAAGAAAGAAAGAAAGAAAAAAAAAGAAATGAATACAGTACAGTACTTGACACCCTGCAGTGAATGTTTCTTTGCATTGGATTAAAGGTTTTGACTCTAACCCTGCGATATAGGCTATATACGTACCTAAGGCTTCTATAATTTCCTTGATGTCATTAACGAGGTGAGACATCGTGTAATCCTCCACGGCACCCGGTTTGTCAGAGCCCCCGTATCCACGCATGTCCACAGCTACAGTCCTAATGGGAAACACGTCACAATGTAAACTCATTCAGAAGTTGATAGTTGCTCAGACAGTCAAAATTCTTCCCACATTTTTGAAGACATTTTTAAAGCAGCCTCCAATTGGCCCCTCTCCTGAGCCACATTAATCCAGTCAGCATCCTCACAACTTATTGCCTTGAGACTTATTTTGATATTAAAATCCCCTCTACACCTAAATGTCTACTGTTTCTATTTAACATTCTCTGTCTATTTCTCATCTCTCCGATGCCTGTCCATCCCCTTGATCTTCCTTGACTTAATTAGTCGAACAACGCTTGATGAAGAGTACAAAATTGAACTTTCTCACAATAGAGTTTTCTAGGCCGATTTGTTAGTTTTTACCTTTCACAAAATATTAACAAAATTATGTCTATATACATATATATAGATGTAACGCCATGGCTTGAAATATTTATCATTTGGAGTATGTTAATTTTTAAATATTTGGAAGTGCGAAGGCGTGTAAGATATAGAGCTCTAATTTAACATACTTTGAAACAGAACAACGTCTTGAGCCTTGTGTAAAGCAGCACGAAGGAAAAAACAAGACCTGATCATTTCAGTACAAAACAACATATTAGGGTTCACACACCGAATATTCTCTTTCAGAACATTGCCCTTACTTACATTATGAGAATCCTAGCATTCAGATGTGCAGCACTATATTGTCTATAAGATAATCACCATTACTCTTGTTAGATTTTTGCTTTATTGTAGTTTACACAGTGTTCCTAAAGATCGTAGCAGGTATTAGCACTTTGCTCTTCATCTTGCGTGAATAAAAGATAAGTTACTGTTATAAAACCTTCGGAAGAGGCTTATTATTATTATTATTATTATTATTATTAAACTTTATTTCGACTGTGCTTGTTTGGTGTGAAGTATGAATTATAAATATTTCGACGCTTCTGAGAATGGTGGTGTTTAAGTGGATCTTCCTTCAAACTTTACCTAAGAATAAAGACAAAATACAGTAAAATTTATAATTTTGCATTTTATTTCAGACAATGCATAGAGTCCCAATAAAGTCCTGTAAAAATATTAAGGAAGTTTATGCCAACGTCTCACGGACATCGTGGTGGTTCTGTGCTTTGGAGCAGGAGCAACCCAAATTTAGTGTTAATGGAACAATGAAAACAGAAAGTTTCTTACTTGGCGTGTAAGATAAGGGAAATCTGTTTTTGTTTATTTAGACACACAGAGAGAAAAATGCAATCTGATAAATTCCCATGCCAAAATTAATAAAAACTGACAAATTTACCAGTAATCTTTGGAAAACTCTTTCAATTGGTGACGCCATGAATACCAAAATTCAGGAAATCCATGGATGAACAGCATCAGTGGTTTTGATCGGTCTCCTTTTTCAACGTAGTGGATCTTTACTCCCTGTAAATAAAGTTGCAAAACATTTAATGACAGAAAAACCGGACATAAAAACAGTGCCTCTGTGTGTCTCAATACTACATCAAATTTCCTCCACAGTTTGAGACACTGGTTAATATACATAACGTTTAAAGTAAAAGGTAAAGGTAAAACAAACCCATTACAGGCCTGGACAGGCCCTGAGGGTTCCAGGAGGTTGAGGCTCCCAGATTTCTAGACAATCGGCACATGAAGGTGGTAAGGTTGTCATCCCTATGCACCGGCCGCCTTTACCCCCGCAGGAAATATTCTATTGTTTACAGTCGATGATGTGTACCTATATATAAGCATTGAAGATTCCCATCTTGTGAGACATGACGCTGTGTATATTGGTATGTAGGTACCAAAGTTTTGCAGGAACTGACTATCTCCATTTGCACCTTAGCGAAAGAACACTGATCTTCGAGGTGGACCAGGAAGTTTACTTTTCTTTGGCTCTGGCGGCCACACAATCCTCCTGGACCTTGGTAGGTATGTACCAGTCTAGACGGTGCCATACCCCAGAATACGAGAACCTTCTCCAGCACCCTTGTGGGAACGTCAGATCTTGCATATGTATTATTTGAAGGCGTATTCCAAGGTAGGGTGTTAGCGGAGATTCAGAACGCCACTGCAGTCGCAGTCATCTCGGATTTCGAGTGGCTCAGTGCTGTCCTTGCATTGGGCTGGAGAAAAGTGATTACATACGAAATGTCTGTTAGGTTACTCGCTGCTTCAGCCAAGATTCCAAAGGGGTGCACTGAAGCTCATCATCAAGATTGACCATGAAAATGTTACTCATTTTGTATATTAATTCACAAGGGAAAAGGAAATATCAGGTCAAAATGCCACAGGGAAATGTGTCAAAATGCATTTGCAGTAGCTGTTGACTGATAAGAACAGAAAATATAGAGGGATATCAGAGGAAATATTAATAAGATTACAGTCCATTTTGACGATTCTTCCACAGATGAGAGGAGAGTTTAGAGATTAAAATCAGAGAAATTGTATCAAAATCCATTTAGATTAGTTGGCTGCTAGTAAGCACGAATAACGTTCAGAAACCCCCCAGTTGGAGTATTACTACGATTAGAATACATTTTATATATTCGTCCACGAGGAAGAAAATACATAGAAGACATGCCAGAATAAACATCAAAATCCATTTTGAATGGTCGCCTGCCGAACAGTAGGACGCATTCCCTACCTCAATTGGCAGATATCCATGGATGCCATAGGCAGGGTCAGTGAGGCAATCAGGTGCTGTCCGACGCCGTTTTACCCTCCAAAAGCTCCTGGTAGGATGCAGGAGGATGCTGAGACATAGCCGGCCGAAGGCTAGACTAGCCACAAAGAGAGCTACGCTGTACACAAAAGCTGTCGCTGTCAGCCTCTGTATGATACCCATGGTGTCAGCAGCGTCTTAGCCGCTCGCAAACCGTCTGAAGACTGCGTACCGTCTGCTGCCAGCCATTCGGATGAAGAGTGTCATGTCCCACTTTAAGATATCTATGTGACCCACTCACACCTTTCTCCTCCGCAGATTTTCTAGTTTGCCTTTCTTTAGCCAGTCGCGGTGAACCATCAGTCCGGGCCCTCAAGACGTCATTGGCCTTAAGAGTAACCAACCGTATGAGTGGCACATACTGATTGCGCTCCACTGTTACAGGCCCGTCTCGACAATATCTGTGCCTTACACGTAGGCCTAACTTGGGGAGGGGGGCAAGAGGGCAAATGCACCCCCCCCCCCAGTATTTTTTCAAACTAGGAATAATTTTTTTGGTTCTGAATTGAATAATGGCAAATAAAAAATAGAAAAAAGAAAATTAAAAACTTGCGTTTTAAGGAACCAATATGCCCATCTTTCAAATTTGTCTCCTTTGTAAAATAAAGTTCTTAATACCCATGGTCAGTTTTGCCCCCTCAGTGTTATTAGCCAAGTTACGCTTATGGCCTTACATGCAAATTAATTCTGTTCTTTAACCTTGGAACACATATTGCAAGACAAGTCTTATAGTTTTAAAGTTACTATGATTAAACTTTCTACAGTGTGGTTGTTAAACCATTGATAGCGGACCTTTCGCGCGCTGATGCCGATTTTACGTACAATTATCTTACAAATAACAAACGGCCGAATCCTCGTTCCTCCAGTATCGCTTAGAGGTCGTAAAAAGACTTGCTGCTGCGTATTTTTACATGCTTCGTCAGTGCAGTGTGACGAGCATATTGCACTTCCTTTGCAAGCAGCTTCTTAAGTCTGGTTGCGTTTATTCACGAGCAAAACACTCGACAACGTTAACACAATGTTGTTTTTTTCTCGGCTCTGTCTCATTCTGAGTAACCACACTTCTATGTATTTGTGGTGGACGCATAAAATAACGTAAAAAATATATTTTTCGAAATATTTGTAAATGAGTGAACTACTGAGCTGTGAAAAGCATCAAGGTTTAAGTACAGACAAAACTTACAACATCACCAAACCAAAGCTGGATCTGAATTCTGCCAGAAAAGTCAGTAGCCTATCATTCCTGTAGTAGGCTAGATTGTAATGTATTGGACTTCTAACTGTGATTTTTTGCACCCCTTTCATAAAATGAATGCATAATGGGAAGGTTTCATTTGTCTGCCCGTCTGAATATTTGATGCCTACAAAACTCCTGATCAGGTTTCGATAAAATTTTCTGTTGTAGGTCTACAGTGGAACTTGTTTTAGGAATTTAATGTTCTTCCTTATCAGTAAAATATAAACCCTACTTTATATTACGCTGTATTTAAAAGTTTTATGTTTTTCATAAAACCGATTTTGTACTAATATTTTTCTATAATTTAAAATAGATATCCAATTAATATCTGCAAACCTTATGTGAAATATTTCCCGACATAGTGAGCATTTAACGATGCACAAGCAACAGTGTTATCGGGCGGAAGGCATGATTTTATTTTACGCAAGGAACTGTTAGCCATAATTTGTTTCCTTTCATCGTGTTTTTTTAAAGAAAATACTACGAATTCAACACCAATTGCCTAATAATAATAAAGATAACATAAAATAAGGTGGAGAAACCTGATGGAAGGAGACTGTTTGGAAGGCCTACGTGTAGGTAAGAGGATAATATTAAAATGGACCTTAAAGAAAGGGAATAGTTGTAGACTGATTTATCTGGCCTAGGATAAGGACAGGTGGCGGGCTGTCACAAAAACCGTAACGAACGTTTGCATTTCGTAACGTGCAAGGAGTTTCTTAATTGACTGAGAGTCTGTTAGCTTCTGAAGAAATCTACTCCAAGAATTTAAAAACAGCTTAAAAATTTACGTTTGTACAGAGTCATTATATTGCTTACGAAGCAACGAATTAAGTTAATTGTTGTCCTTTCGCTGTGAAATACTGTGGGCCTTAAGGAATCCTTCCGACAGCTGAAGACTGTATGGTGCAAAAATCAGGGAAACACTGCAAATCGGTAATACAGCTACAGTGACTTCTATCCTAGGGTCATGGCGCTGATTTGGGTCACGAAGTTTCAGATTAGGGTCGCTAAGGGTTGTAAGAAGGTCGTGGTGGTTCAGTTTTCGTTAATGCTTCAGTGAAGAAGTGTAAATACTAACGTTTGCACTTCTAATATTTACCGGCTTAGCGTTTCTTCTGATTGAGGTCTTTTCGCTGTAGGCGAGTTCCATGACAGTACCGCGAAACAGGATGCCGTGAAACAGGACTGCGCACCGACTTCGTCTTTGGACGTCACGAATTCGAACCTCGGCTCGGGGCTAGTTGTCCTGAGTTTTTGCGATTTTCAGGCGCGTTCATAAAATTGCGAAAAGTGACTACTAGCTTCCTTATGTGTGTCTGTCCGTCCGTATGGAATGACTCTGCTCCAACTGGAGGGATTTTCGTAAAATTTGGCATTTGATAATTTTTCGAAAATCTACTGAGGAAATTCAGGTCCCATTAGAATTTTACAAGAATAACGGGCTATTTAACTGTGTATATTTATAGTTGCACCGGGCTGAATTCTTCTTAACATGAGAAACATTTCAGGCAAAAGTTGTAGAAAAAATCAAAATACACATTTTATATTCAATAGCGTTTTTTCCGAAAATTGTGCCCTTTATAAGACACTTTGAGAGAATAGAATAAGGCAGACAGACCACAGATGAGAATATAATACGGCGCACGCGCTGTGCATGCAGGATAACCAAGGCCACAGACAAACACTCGGAATAGGTGGCATTGCTTTTCCACGGCAACAATGGGTCCTCGAACCCACCTCAGTGTTAAGTTATACGTACACTCGCTCACTTGTTCTAAGCTTCTCCGGGGGAATGCTGGGATAGGACCCAAAATTTTCATGACCGCTTCCTTCCATATCCCTTTTAATTCACTCATCCCCTAATCCTCTTATCCCTCTAAGACATGTAATCCGAGGGTTATAGTCTCGGTCATTGGACAATATACACTGGCAGAAGCTGTACTTTTTAAAAAGCGTAATTTAATAAGCGAAAAAGTGTTTAAAGCCTTGTGGTAATTCTGTGCCCCCAGGTATAACATTTAGAAACTTTCCGTTTAGTCACACATATCCTTTTTTGATTCGTATCTGCTGTCGCAGTAAACAACGATTATTTCCCCTAACAAACTTTTTTTATGGCAGTAGAGGCAGTGTTTGTTCTCTGTGGAGTATGGACTGAATTTTTAAAGGATGCGGCAATAGAATGTGACGATATTGGATTTGTTGTCTTGGTATATCTGGTTGAATGTAAGAAACACAAACAATTGCGGAATATCAGTAGTAAAGTGTTATTTAATATACACATTTTACCTTTTAAATATTACATCTCTTAATTGGTCTCCCTGGCAAACAGTACATTCCTGTAATTGTGACTAGAAATTAACCAGAACTGCACAAAGACACACAACTTGACCCCGACATTGCAGTACGTTAGTTACAGTTGAGCTCTGAATATCATTATTTTAAGAGAAGAAAGGGCACGTCAGGGTCGAAATTAGAGCCCCCTGATAAACGTCTTCTGCGCAGTTATTGTTTACTTCCAGTCATATTTACAGGAACGAGTTGCACGCCAGAAAGAACACTTAAAACAGATTTGTTTTTAAAAAATAAAAAGAACTTATTAAGTGGCATTTGACTACTGTTACTCCGTAATCTTTTTGTTTCTTATACGCAACTCCTTTCATCAAGACAATTATTTGAATACCATCACATTCTATTGCCGCATCTTGTATAATTTACAATGACTTCAGACTTCAGAAAGTTAATTATAAGCAATAAACTTAAGATTGCGGCAGGGAAAATGTTGGGGACAGTGTGAAAATAAAAGGCTAGATGGGAACTTGTACGTAAGTCACTCTTACCGTCACGGTCATGTCCTCTTTGCCGCCTCAGCACGTTTAAGGTAATGAGAAACACTTTTTTTTCTCGATATGCCAGCCGAAGTAATTGTACCTCTGGAGGCAGTGAAAAACGAACGAATGGACTCGTTTATGAGTTGCAGAGTGACGCGGCAGGTGATACAGGATCATCTCTGTCCGCAAGTTTTAACGCCTTCGCTTCTTGTGGATTAGACATAATTTCTCCGCAAGAAGTACGCTTGTGTTTAGTTAATCACCCTCTCATGAAGTTGCATCATAGGACAAATCCATTGCTGTCCGCGTTATTACCCTCGGCATTAGAGGAAAGTGAGGGGTCAGCTTTACACCCTGGCCTCTTTATGCTCCGTACCGATTGGACAGGATTATGGATGGACGCTCTGGACACGACAGAAATCTCTGTGCCTACCGGAAGTTGAGGCCTGTAGCCTAGTTACTGGACTGGTTCAGCTATCCAGACTCCCGTATGCCTTCAGAGGCCTGTTTTCTGTAAAAGGTTTATGGTGTAGGAAATTTCTTGAAAAGTTGCAAGATAGTTAAGAAATGTCCCTGCTTTTATGGAGTTGCAAGATAGTTAAGAAATGTCCCTGCTTTTATGGAGTCAGAAGGTATTCACTACAATTTAGAAAATACCCGCAGAGCGTAACGCTTCTGGCGAGTTCTCTCTCTTATTGCCTCCGAATCTTAGGCTCCTGAATAATTTCCAGAGAACAATGAAAATGCGAGTATTTTAAGCGTCCCTTGCCACCTTTTACACCACACACAGTATCAGATCTATCTGTATCTATCTATATCTATATCTGTCATCTGTATCTCGTAAAGGTCGAGCTGTCATAAGTAGGGACATTTAAATTCGATCATCCCGGATTGTTATGTTTCCATCGTCAGCTGTTTTTTCAGCCTCAGCTCTTACCTCACAGAGAACGCCATCTGACTCAGTTGTAGACATAATAACGGCGACATATCGTAAATGCTCGTAGAGCTTCATGAAACGTGTCTGTTTTTTGTCCGATATTAACTAAAACTGGAAAGAAACGACAAATTTCAGTGCACTCCAACATATAAAATTCCACTAAAATCCGTATGCTGTTAGTCGCACTGTTTCAGATGGACAGACAGACGGATGGAAGGACGGACAGACGGACGGCCATGAGAGTCACTTTTTGCAGCTGCTTTGTTACGCGTCTAAAAAGCACCACTGAACCAAGTCCTGAAGCACTGAATCGAGTCCAGACTTCTACAATATTTTTTAGAGTTTTATAATTTCAGTGTCATATTACCTTTGCTAATACTACAACCAGTTTCTTCTCTTGAGGTTTTACAATTGCTATTTATTACATATATATTACTTATATATTTCTTGTGCGCCTTATACATCTGTCCACTTTATCCTCCTTCATTTCATTGTTCTGGAATTACATGTTGAAGAAAATTATTAAGCTCACCATGCATCCACTTGTTGCGCTGTCTCTCAAAGGTACCACTGCTCTCAACATTTTGTTTTCAAAGTCCCTTATTCTGTTGCTCAATATTTTTAGGCAGATAAATAAAAATATGGCTCAGACAGGAGAAAGAAGAAAATTCTGTTGTGTTTTGATATAGAAAAATCCGGGAAGTGAGGAAGGCTGAGGTTAAAATTGACTATAAGAGGGATGTTATGTGACGTTAGTGGATTGAACTTGTTCAAAATCGCGTTAGTTGTGTTGAAACGCCGGGTTGGAATAAAAAGGGGTTTTAAGGTAAATTACTTTCGTGTTACTCAGACAAGCTATACAGAGCATTTTGTATACCGTACGAACACCTGTGCTGTCAACTAAATTTCTTGTGGGATTAGGTGTTAACATGATGACAACTTTGAAGAATAATTCTTCTGAGCTATGAAGCCGCGTGCTCTGATAAGCTTGAATAAAATCCCCCTTTTCTCTATTATTGGGTAGATTATATTAAATGTGGATACTCGCAGTAAAATCACTTAATATGGAGTGAAAAATTAAAATACAAACACAAATATTATTGAAATGAAGTTTTTGCTTCTACTTATTGAGCTCAACTTCTCAAATTCGAAATTAAAATGCATCAAAGATACTTTGGTGAGCCACCCTTTATGGTATGAAGGCTTATGTTTTTTTTTTTTTTTTTTTGCATTAACACTCAGTTCGTCCTTCAAAGGGAAACAAATTACCTTGACACTAATTATATCAGATAGAGTTTAGGCTGAATCAAAATTTTTATCCAGTAATGTTCCTTCTACATTTATATACATTGTAAATACTAATTTTTGACAGGGATGCTGCCAAACGTATAAACTTCTTCGCCAGATATTTCCAATAAAATGCCTTCCTCATTTATAGAACGAGCTTTGTCTATGTTTATGTTATCTGCTTATGTTTAGCGAAGGCGTATTCAAAGCTCCGTTAACATGTTACTCATTCTCTGTGGTGGCATAATATTTGAAATTAAATTGTGTTCGTAATTCAACATTTTAATAATGAGAAGCATGCATATAATAGATGTAATCTTCAGACAGTTGAATGCTTAGGCGTAATAACATTGGGGAGAGGGAGGGGGGAATTGATCATGGGTATCTGGAACTTTACTTAACGAAGCAGTCAAGATGGGTAAGATTCGTCTGAACAGCTCCTTAACACAATACATATACAGTGTATACAATATATACTATAAAATATGCAATGACCTCAGGCAAAGAAAGCAAAGAATTTACAGTGCCTCTCTTCCTCTGGAAACAGGTGACTCATATGTCTCTACTATGCCTCTCGTAAAACGCAGGTTTTTCATTTTTCTGCCTTTACACCGCCAAAATAATCGTTTAGAAAAATATTTATATTTTTTATTTACCCCTGTTCAACTGAGCAGCCAAACGTCTATTCTTAGGCACAAAAAATATTGGATGGACATTTGCCCTCCCTTTACACTACCCAACTTACGCCTATGCTTGAGTGTTTAAAGGTTAGTATTTCGAAGTATCGAACGCTTAACTGCCTTCAAACAGACAGCCACATAAAGCAGACAACTTAGAATGCTAGTGTCCTCAGGCCACAGGTCTGAGAGAGTTGACACACATCCCAACTCCACTTTGTTTCTTTCGTTGCTGTATAGCAAAAAGAAGACCTTTCTTTCCTTCGATTACATTCTTAGCTTATGGTGACATTTCAGTATTTTAACTTCTGTCGACGTCGTACGAAACGTCCAGGCGTGGTTTCTGATGCATAAACAAATGAGGACAGCAAGGCGGTGCTTTCGGTTGTAACCTCTTCACAGCGTCTGAAGACTTGTTATGCTCTTCTGTTTTTACGTTTGGCGTCTCTGTTTCAACCTCGTTAAGTTTTTCTTCTTCATCTTCTTCTTCCCAAAGAAGTCTAAAACAGAGAGAAACGAAAACTGCAGTTAATGCAATTGTGCCCCGTAACTCTGAGTCTGAACATTCTTCATCATTTATAAGAAAAAAGATACTCGAAGGACCTTGCAAATTAGACTAATAGTAAATTCAAAATCGGGAGTCTATGCGTCTTACCACACATTTCATGACAAGAACTACTGTGAAAGTTTTCACGAACAGGGCTACGCCAGTTTTTACCGAAAGCTTGCGGACAACTTTTATTTCTTCCCCTCAGATCTCTTACATTTCCAAAGGTCATTAACACCTAGCATATACGTCGTTACCTGTGCCAATATACAGAATATATGCCTCATTGTGTATCATATTTATGTAATTCAGTTTCTCTTACATGTTCTTTTGGGTCACTGTGAAAATGGAGTGACGTACACCAGTTACAAGGACACCTGTTTTCAAAATGTTTTCTGTGCGATTTAACCTCCCTTATTGGCGCCGACGTGTATGTCTTTCACGTACAAGTTTATCGTTGACAGAACTCATGTATAAAGTTAGACAGACTACTGGAGCGTGTGAAGTCCAGTGGGTACTGTAGGCAACACCTGCTGTAACATCACACGGTAAACCGCGGAGTGTATTTAATATGCACCATGTCGGTGCACTGTATTATACGAAATAACAACACCAACTAACGCATAAAAAAATGTATATACAATTTTATTCTTAAAAATCTCCTACATGTTTCGGCCCTGCTGGGCCACCTTCAGGGAGAATAATATTGATACATTATGGCTGCGTTTATATAGTTAAGTGCGAATGTGCCCTGGGATTCAACTTCCTTTTGAGAGGTGTCTCCCTGAAGATGGCCCAGCAGGGCCGAAACATGTAGGAGATTTTTAAGAATAAAATTATATATATTTTTGGTGCATTAGTTGGTGTTATTATTTCGCGGAGTGTAATCTGTTTTTGCATGGTTCTTAGAGTACAAGCGATTATTTACCTTAACACCATTAACCATTGTTCTTTGTGTTGTAGACAGTGTAGTTTCCGAGTTTTAGGAAATAACTTTGCAATGTATTCAGTTTAATTGTAACCTGCACAGAGTTAACAAATTAACGGAACGTGCACATGTAGCACTATGTACAGACACAGTACATTTCTTTGTTTTTTGTAAAATATAGGCTTACGCCACGAAATGAGATTCAATTTAAAGTTACAGATCTTAATAAGATCATTCATGTATGCCTCGTGCCACCGTTTATTATAGAGTAGTACGAAACGGAATTTTAGCTTTCTTTAATCCAAAATGCAAATGAACATGTCATCATAGTGTCAGTTTAGGTGCCCGAAATTAGATGACAACAAAATCCGTCCGGTGGCTTGGTGTACTAAATGTGCACGCACACGTGTGGTTTTCCCATTCTGTGTTCATTAGCAGCTCCTGTACTTCCGTCAAAGAACGAACAGTTCGTTAACAAATACGAGTACATTTACATTACGTTTCCTATAAAATAAATAACGTAATAATCAGACTTGTGTTTTCTCCGTCTGCTAAGGGCACAAGTTGCAGTTGCATGCAGTCTAATAACGAAGGGGAAAATTTCCGTGAAACCCATGACACCTTTTGCGGTTACGTTAGAAGTAACATTTTAAACTTTATATCAAACTGTGGATGAAAAGTTCATTACTCGGGTGCCAGGTAGGCCCACCTGTCATAATTTATGAAGTTATTATTCCGTGCATTTTGAATCAATATTTTAATTTAAGTACCAACTAAATGCACATACAATATGTGATACAGCTGTCACTTTACTCCAACTTGTTTCGGCATAACCGTGCTATCATCACGGAGTACGTGCCAAGTTTAAACCATTAACCGTAACACTAACATTAACAGTAAGGTTCATAGATGTAATCCATTTTACGGTTAATGGTTTTAAACCTGGCATATACTCCCTAACGATTGCATGGATATGCCGAAACATGTCGGAGTAAAGTGACTATTGTGTCACATATTGTAAGTGCATTATTTGGTACTTAAATGAAAATGCCTGACGTAATGTTTGAATCTTACTATAGTAATATTATCTGCGTGCATTTTGTAAACGAAACGAATCCACAGAGACGCTTGGGCGTATGTAGCAGCAAGTGGCTTATTTCTTCTCCCTAGTTGTAGGCTTTTATCAAGATAATGAGTTATTCGTTAACCTTTTCTCTGAGCGATACGCCGCGTAGAACTTGCGCCAACTCTTGGATTCTTCCAGAAGTTCAGACGTCGTTTTCTCTGATTCTTCACCGCACGCCTCCGGACTTACGCCGATTCCTTCCTCAACAGACACGATTGGATCGCGTGGCTGCTTGACCTCCCTCTGTAAACAGTGAAGCCGTTATTACCACTGTAAGGCGTCAGAGTCCACGCGATTGCTGTGCGTTTATGTCAACAGCACCGAATTCTGCTGGTAGCAGGTAGGGGTCATAGGAAACCACGAAAATATTCATGTTTGCAATATAGGACAAGGCGACGCCCGATACACTGTAGAAGGACTTTAAACACTGCGGCAGTCAAGCTAACGGATTTTCAGGTAATTAAATTGTCGTTGTTAAATAAGCTAAGTAAGGTAAGGCATGATATGTAGCACAAGCGTGGACTGGTTGAGACCCTGTGTGTATTTAATATACTGTACTTACAATGAAAAATGGCACTGTGTACGTCTGTATATAATTTATAAATATTAACAGACCCTGGCTATACGAACGACGTGTGAAGTCTGTCTTCAGACGGATGCCCCATTACGACAGAACTTCAAAAGTCAAAGACCGACAAATGTTTTGTCACGTGCCCACCAACGTGCTCGACATGGAGACATTCCGACTGACTGGAAGTCAGTTGCGTGATGACGGCGACTGTGACTTCATACATGTATACAGACAAGTTCTATAAGCAAATTATTGGTTGTGAACTACTTTGGAGGGGACTAAAGCCCGCCTTTGTTAGAAAATATCGCTGGTCCCAATAATATAACAGAAAATGTAATGTAAAATTATTTTTGATAAACGCAGCTTGCATTAAGAAGAAACGGAAAAGAAAAACAAAATTTAGAGGAAATTAATAATGTTACACATTTAGTGCTGTATTTACTCACGTACGTATTTGTTAATTAATTAATTAATTTATTTATTTATTTATTTATCTGTGAGGGAGCCGGGATAACCGGTCAGATGGTGTAGCTGCTAGGCTAGGGGCTGGAACATAGAAGAATCTTCGTTCGATTTGCAGCAGGAGCAAGCCTTTATATCTTTGCCACTGCTTCCAGACCGGCGTTGGGGCCCACCCTGTCTTCTGCTAATTAGGTAGAGGAGGCTGTTTCCTCTGGAGCAAAGCGACTTGGCCATGACGGCAGTCCCTCACGTCGACCAAGTGTCGGGATTTTCCGGATATGATGCTCTATAGTCTAGCAGAAAGTTACCAGAGTTTCGGAGGAAACTGCTGTCTACTTCTTCAGGAGAGCTGCACATAGAAGTATCATATACCATCCTTAACGTCGGTATTTTTCCGTTAGACTGCAAACCGTTACGTCTCGCAAGACAGCAGCTTCCGTCCTCAATCTGTGTTCTTCCCAGCAGAACACAGAAAAGCTGTATGACCCACAGACATGTAGAATAACAGGGAAGTGTTTTCAAGTTTCCTACTTGCCTCTGGTATATATTTCCTGGGCTCCAGATCAGAAGGAATGTCTTGTTCAGTCCAGGCGTCTTGACGCTTCCGACGACTTTTCAGAGCTGCGGTCAGATTGCCACAGACAACTATTCCAGAGGTCAGTGCGCTCGGTGAGTCCAAGCGTGGATCGGGCACACACGTGTCACTGACATCAGCTTCGTCTGCACAGATGATAGACAAATATTCATTGTAACATTTACATGCTATAGACATCGTACTGGAATTTACTGCGTTTGTCTCGCCTTCCCGTTATTTGTTTATACAAATCGTATTAACTAAACTAACGAACTAACTCCATGGAGCAGAGACCTTCTTGAGAAGCTGTTTGTCATCTAGTCAAAAAATTCCCCGCATTTTATGGAACCCGACGGTTCATTACCGCATTCACAGGAGCCCGCCACCTGTCCCTATCCTGAGCCAGATCAGTCCAGTCCATGCCCCCATCCCAAGTCTTGAAAATAAATTTTAATATTATCCTCCCATCTACGCCTGGGTCTCCCAAGTGGTTGTCTTCCCTCAGGTCTCCCCACCAAAACCCTGTATGCACCTCTCTTTTCCCCCATACGTGCTAATGCCCCGCCCATCTCATTCTTCTCTACAAATCGTATTACAAGTATTTATTTTAAAACTATTATTATTCCCCTGTGATTGCGAGGACTGACAAATAACAGGACTGAGGTACTGTGCAGTAAATGGCCAAACTGGCAAATGGAAACTTCTGAACTGACGCACACTTGATCTTGTGCCTGCACTATTCTGCACTTCTTATGCCAAATAATCATTGCGGTTCACCTTGTTTCATATTTGGTGACGTGTCAAAAATTCGAAGACTAGAGTTTTGATCAGACCTTTCAGCATAAATTTTTGAAGAATCTGTTGTTAGATAAAAGCCAAACCTGTGGCAGTTGCGGCTGAGAATGGTCGGACACTCCGCAGTTGTCCGTGTGGATCGTTCAGTGAAGCATCAGGGATAGTTAGAGCAGTGGCTGGACGCTTCATAGCAGCTGCCCTCCGAGGATGTTTCTGGCCACAGTAAAAGCATATATCAGAATAATGTGATATTTCAGATTCTCACTATAGTGACTATGAAGAATCCAGTTCTTTGGGGTGTAGCGCCTTGCAGTTTGATTGGTAAAAAACCACTTTTTCAAAGTTTGAATTTGGAGACAGCATTTTCTTCCGAAAAATTGCCATTCACTGATAAGTCTCAGATTATAGTCTGAATAAATACTGCCCTGAGAAAGCAAATATTACATTAGCCAACTATTAAATTAACCTTTGAAGACGTAATTTAACGTGCAATACACTTAGACACAGGTCGTGTCGCGCAGTAAACATACAAATGCACTTTGTGGTCAGAATAGAGTTGGTGAACGCCAGGCCTTGTGGCACATAAAGTAATCACTGGGCTCTAACGGATTTATTACATATTTTAAGCTTTAGAACATAATGTTAACTATACGTACCACTTACTTTCAGCCAAAAAATTAGGATTTTACCCACAGCATGTATTTATTTTCTTTTTTCCGTAAGATACTCAGGATAAATGGCGATCACTAATAATTTGGGTTTTATAAAGGAAAGGGCACGCGGTGGCGCAGTTGATCGGGGCACTGCGCTACAAGCCGGCAGGTCGCGGGTTCGGTTCCCGATGGTGTAATTGGAATTTTTCATTGACATAAGCCTTCCGGCCGCAATATGGCCCTGGGTTCGACTCAGTCTCTAACAAAAATGAGTACGAGGAGTATTTCCTGGGAGGTAAAGGCGGCCTGTGCGTAAGGCTGACAACCTTACCAACTTCATGTGCCAACTGTCTTGAAATCTGGGAGCCTAATCATCCTGGAACCCTCAGGGCCTGTCCAGGCCTGCACAGGGAGTGCTTTACTTTTATGAAGGAGAAGCGGTGTTTTCTGTGAGGAAGGAACAAAGTTTTTAACCTTTATTTGGATCGACTTGATGCTTCAACCGGTTAAGTCATTTTATTTGCTTGTATTGTCATGAGATTTTATTTTGTTTACTAGAAAGAGTTACAGCAAAGAGTGCGCTCACTAACCTGTCTGTTTTGGCCTAGCGTGCTGTCACATCTACTGCTTGGCGTGGAAGAGACTTTTGTGTAAATGTGATGAGCCGACGTGGAACAATCAGGGGAATCCCTCTCACTGCTCGCGCTTGAAATATCCAGGGCGGTTGCCCCTTCATATTCCTCCTGATCATGGTCGGTTACGTTGGGAAGTTGTAAGCCGCTGCTCCCTGATTCACCTTCATGTCCACTCCTCATAAAAAAATAAGGGTAACTGTCAAGCGGGCGACGAACTGTGTCACAGCGGGAAACTGGAATAGATGGAACACGGTTGGGATGTCCACCATCGATAGCTTCATCACTGACGTCGTCTTCCTTGTCGTCGTCGTCGTCGTCGTCGTCATCGTCGTCGTCACCACCACCACCACCACCACCACCACCACCAGTGTTGCCAACAGCGTGTTCTGTGTCTTGCAATAAACAAAAAATATTATAAGAGTATACGGTGTACAGAGGCGCTTTCTGATGGAGTAATAATCAACAACAAGCTAATATATACGAGATATGCGCTGTTCTGGGATATTACATAGCACTGTATGGTAATTTTGTACCGACGTTTCGGTACAATCTGTCGGTCCCGTCCTTGAAGACGGGACCGATAGGTTGTCCCGAAACGTCGGTACAGAATTACCACTCAACGCTGCGTAATATCCCAGAAGAGCGCATATCTCATCTGCATTGCTGCGGAAGAATATATACGCTGAATATATACGCTTTTCAAATGGCAAATAAGAACGTGAAAAATGAAAAGCAAAAGCATATGTGCTTGTAGAACAACGCAGAAAAGACTGAATATTTATAAAACTGTTATTCATATGCTTCAAAATCATCCTCTAAGACAGCACTGCATTAAAAGAACATAACAAATCTGATTTCAACAAAGCGCACCTTCAGTCAGATTTTTTATATATATCAATTATTTCGTGAAAGAAATGAAGCATTGGTTTTCGTGTAGAAGAGCAAAGCACACCAGACTGTTACTATTATGGGTGTTCTTGGAAGCTTAATTTTGAGTAATGAATGTGTGCTTCATTTTAATACATTTTTTCTTTGGCATAAGTGGCAAACTGAAATGGGCAGCAGCCTGTCTTTGTCTGTGTCCCTGTTACCTTGTCACAAATTCTGACTGCAGTATGTGAGAAAGCAGCGCTATATCGCATCGAAGTGCCGCTGTACAAACACAAACCGGTTATTGCTATAGCGCTGAACTTGGCAAAGTGAAACGCATGAAAGACGTACGAGCAGCAACCAAAGGAAGCTAAATTATTTTCACCTGTTCCATGATTTCTAACCAGACATTGTTCCAGCAAGAACACATAAGGCACAGAGAGAGACGAGTTCAGGGAATGGTGAAAGCTACCTTTCTTCGTAAGTTCTTTGTGCCATGGGATTTGCCTTGAAAGCTGTGCTCATTGTTAACTTCACCTTTACACCCAGTAAGTAGAGCTTTTGTGAAGCAGTCAGTGGACAGAAGACTGGGCGGGCCCACGAGATGTGTGTTAAACTTTTAAAGCCTAGCGGTATCTTTAAGCACCACCAGTTTTAAAATTAAAAAATTCTACATGCCGCTCATATTGCGTTTATGTGTTTTGTATGGATCTCAGAACAAACAGCAACATTTACCTTATAAAACATTAAGAGACTGGTTTTTATAACCGAAGTGGAGAGTGTTTACAGCGCGGTACGCACCGAGTCCTTGTATAAAACACACATTTTTCGTCTTTCAAGGGTTAATGAAGAGGGAAACTATAACTGTGTCTTGTTGAGATTTATGTGTGGCGAGATTTCAGATTACCTGTATACGACTAAGTTATAAAGGCGCGTGGGAGGCGTGGAGGTCCAACATGTGCATATTGCACCTCGGAATTTGTTAGAGACGCGTGATTCGTTCAATATTCTCATCATATGCAGTTGCATATACACGTACCAATATTTATGTCGGAATGTCAATGATGATAGTCACAGTTACTGCAGATACAGTAGTATGAGGTTTGATATTCTGCGTCTTCCGTGCAAAAGATAGTATAGACTTACTTGAAATTAATTGCACATGTGTTGGTAAAGGCAAAGCAATCCCTTTACAGGGATGGACAGTCCGTTAGGGTTCCAGGAGGTCGAGGCTCACGGATTTTTAGATAATCGGCGCATGAAAGTGGTAACATTATCAGCCCTAAGCACCGGCCGCCCTTACCCCAGGAAATATTCCTGATACTCATTTCTGTTAGAGGCTGAGTCGACTCCAGGGCCATAGTGCGGGGGGAAGGATTATGTCAATGAAAAATTTCAACGATACCAGCAGGAATCGAATCCGCGACCTTCCGGTTTGTATTGCAGTGCCTCAAACAACTGCGCCAACATTCGCATTAATAATGACCAGCGGATAACGACTAAGGTACACCAAAAATAAACAACGAATAAAAGAGGGCGGATTTACTTGACTGAGTGACGATGTTTGTCTCTTATCTCGGTTAACCTTTTAAAGCCTAGCGGTAACTTTACGTACCAACAGGTTTAACATTAAAAAATTCTACGTGGTGCCCACATTGCGTTTATGTGTTTTGTACGGATCTCAGAACAAACAGCAACTTTTGCCTTATAAAATATCAAGAGACTGGTTTTTATAACCGAAGTGGAGAGTGTTTACAGCGCGGTACGCACTGAGTCCTTATATAAAACAGATACGCTTCGTCTTTAAAGGGTTAAAGTGTATGGCTATTTTTACCATATTTTTGCAACCCAGTGCTGGGGCTTTGAATTCCAAGTGACAGTTATACTATTTTGAAGAAAGAAGAAGTAAAACATATTGTTACGTATGCGGGCACTATATAGAGTCGAACTCGGTTATAACGTCACGCAACGGACTGGACATTTTGTGTCGTTGTTAACGAGTGTCGTTATAACCGTGGAGTATAATGTTATCATTAACAATGACGAATTAATTGGTACCACAGAACATACGGCGTTATAAACGAAATGTCATGTAAACCGATGTCGTTATAACCGGGTTCGCCTGTATATAATTTGTATTTATATTGTGCATATAAATAACGATACGCAACGGGGCTCTGTGACAGTGGTTAGCTTCACACAGCCTTTGCTTTTGTGTAGAGGAACGCAGCGTGCGATGGCCATTGGAACACTGTGTGTGTGTGTGTGTGTGTGTGTGTGTGTGTGTGTGTGTGTGTGTCAGAACTCTTTGCCGGAATGCGTTGAAAACAAATATCCCTGTGCCTCTGCCACTAATCTGTCCAACCCCGACTCGTCAGCAAATGCTTTAACCTTTTAAAGCCTAGCGGTAACTTTACGTACCACCAGGTTTAACATTAAAAAATTCTACGTGGTGCCCACATTGCGTTTATGTGTTTTATACGGATCTCAGAACAAACAGCAACTTTTGCCTTATAAAACATTAAAAGACTGGTTTTTATAACCGAAGTGGAGAGTGTTTACAGCGCGGTACGCACTGAGTCCTTATATAAAACAGATACGCTTCGTCTTTAAAGGGTTAATGTATGTTGCCCCACAACACACGCTTTATTTTTGCGCATTTGCCTCTGACAGTCAATGATTTATACATCGATAGGCCTGAACTGAACAACCTTCAGACCTTAGGAAGTGTCCAGCTGTCTGTTTGGTACGCTTTTGATGTGTACAGACACGCGTGGCGGGGTGTGCGGCAGTGTGAGAACCTAATGTTTGAAAATAAGGTGCCCCACTTTATGAAGTTGGAGGCGGAATTTCCAGTGGCGCTGTGTGCAATTTGAAAGCTGACTTCCAGGTGGTTCGTAAAATCGGAGTAGCTAGCAACGTATTGGGTAGACCTATAGTATTAAGGTGTTGGTTACAAGAAATATGTCAAAATGTTCAACAAATTTTAGCGCATCTTCAACATCAAGTCTGAAAAGAAAAATTAGTATTATAGGCGCTGATATTAGATAGAAAAGGGACATAAACAAGGACGGATGGAGAGACGGACGGACAGAGAGATGAGCAGACATGATGTCCGTAAAAGGCCTTGTTTCTTAATTTTTAAAGAAAGCATAACAAACGTAATATACGGATTTTTGAAATGAAAGAAGAATTATCTCCCTTCACCGTTTGCTCTTTTAACCTTTTAAAGCCTAGCGGTAACTTTACGTACCACCAGGTTTAACATTAAAAAATTCTACGTGGTGCCCACATTGCGTTTATGTGTTTTGTACGGATCTCAGAACAAACAGCAACTTTTGCCTTATAAAACATTAAGAGATTGGTTTTTATATCCGAAGTGGAGAGTGTTTACAGCGCGGTACGCACTGAGTCCTTATATAAAACAGATTACGTTCCGTCTTTAAAGGGTTAAGCACAGCGAATTCTTCAGTTCCAAGCAGATCACATGGCGGTCTCATGGTGGATTTCAGCATCGTGTATAATGGCCAAATGTTCCGTCTGCTCGGAGGCACATACTGTGTCCTGCTTCAGAGTGATGCAATTCTGCAGCACGGTGTGAAAATGTTTGGCCAAATGCCCTCAAACCGTTGTGTATAACTGACAAATGTCCTCCGCCTCACGTGACCCAATTCAGTGACACGGACGGTAGAAAGAGTGCATTCTTCCGAAACGTCGGAATATTTAACCTACATAGTGCGTATATCCAAAATATGGCCAGCAGATGATTCAACAATCGCCGTGAAAAACTAACTTTTTTCCAAACAGAGTTTACAACATGTAATTAGATCTTAAAAATTTTACACTTTTTCGTCGATGCCCGCACCCCATTTTCATGGGCGAGGTACTGTGTGAGGTTCTTGCAGCACTGACTGTGAGGATTGTCTTTTGGGGTGTACCGCCGCTTAGTTTGGTACGTATCAGGGTTTGGGAGGAGGTTATGTGCCGCCGTCTCTAAGCTACAGGGGAAGCAGCATGGGAGGAAGACACAAATGGATGGCCTCCATCTCCCACCTTGTAGCTCACAGCCTCAGTTCCTGTCCCACTTTCCGTATATCTGTACCTTTCTTTCTGCGCTTGTCTCTATGTACCTTCCTTTCTCCGTTTCTCTATGTACCTTCGTTTCTCCGTTTCTCTATGTACCTTCGTTTCTCAGCTACTCTGTACCCCCTTTCTCCTTTTCCTCTACATGTCTGTATCTTCCTTTCTCCGTTTCTCTATGTACCTTCGTTTCTCAGCTATTCTGTACCCCCTTTCTCCTTTTCCTCTACATGTCTGTATCTTCCTTTCTCCGATTCCCGTATGCACCTTCGTGTCTCTGCTGATCTGTTCGTTTGTTTCCCCGCTCCTCTTTCTGTACCTTCCTTTCTCAGCTATTCTGTACCTGCCTTCCTCCGCTACTGTATATGTAACATTCTGTCTCTCTCCCTCTGCTCGGCATTTTCTTCCTCCTTGACGATAAAGGCGGTATATTCCTCCGGTGCATTGGTACCTACCTACCAAATTACACGACGTCACATGCCGGAAAACGGTAATATTAAAGTCTTAATACGTTTCAAAGAAGCAATGAGATCTCCTCAAGACTACAAACTTACCATCCTGTCCAACTGGGACGCCGTCCAGAGTAACAAGGTTGGGAAGGAGGCGCCGGACCGTTGCCCGGTATCCTGCTTTAAAGGATGCAGGACATTCGGCTAAGGTCAGCTCCTCGAGGTGGTGGCATATGTTGAGGAACTCCAAGAAGCTTACGTCTTCTACAGCATTCCTGCATGCAAGCCAGACACTGACAAAACTGTGAGTTCCCTGCCAACTTGGAGTTTGTACTCGTGTTGGAAACCAGTACACCTAACCCTTGTTTTACGCCAGTTTGTTCCACGCATTTTTCTGTAACGCCCTTTGCCAATTTACACCGATTCTTAATTTGCGCTTTCTCATTTTCCGTTTAACGCCCTTGAGCGCTTAGGTATGTGATTTTAGTGCAAGAAATTACTGATCCTTTATGTAATGTTGTAGGTCTATACTAATTAAGTGCCAATAGTGTAAGGGTCTAGATGTTCCTTAAAATCGTCACGAAAAGAAAACACACACAAATTAAGAACTTATAATAGACTGAAGGGATTGAAAATAAACTGAGAATTAGAATTCGAATCGGTACCAAAATGTCTTTCTCAGTACCAGCTGTGGGTATCATGACTTAAGTGAAGAGGAAAGCGTGTTCTTTATTCGTTCCTCGGTGGTAAATAAGAAAATGACAGAAAAATTACATTTTGGTGTGTATTACATAAAATGATTTAACAATGGTACACAGTCCTTCAAACGATGTTCTTACTGTCACCCGTCTGAATCCAGGCTCAAGTATAAAATCAGTACTTTCAGGTGTACTGCAAATAGGTCTCCATCTTCACTCTATCTGTATTCAAATCAGATTAAGTCATGGGTGAAATAACAACAGGTGTTGTTACAAAGTGTGTATTTAGGGATATGCAGATACATACAGTAAATACTCCCTGTACAGGTCTGGACAGGCCCTGAGGGTTCCAGGAGGTTGAGGCTCCTAGATTTAAAGACAGTAGGCACATGAAGGTGGTAAGGTTGTCAACCCTACGCACCGGCCGCCTTTACCCTAACGAAAGTTTGCTGATACTCATTTCTGTTAAGAGGCTGAATCGCCCCTAGGGACATAGTGCGGCCGGAAGGATTATGTCAATGAAATATTCCAATGACACCATCGGGAATCGAACCTGCGATCTTCCGGCTTGTAGCGCACTGCCTCAACCAACTGCGCCACCGCGTGCCCCCAGACGTATATAGAGAATGACGAAAAAAGAGATTTAAATTACATTTATATTACGTTTCAACAGTTACAGTTTTCATAAAAAGAACGGAATATCTGGAACACTTGCTCAACATTACATTCTCAAGAAAGAAACAGGTGCAAGGATTTAGTTTCAAGCGGACGTGGCCTCCTCATAAAGAGTCTCATTCCAGCCTCTACGCTCCATAGAACTGTCAAATGCTGAATGACCTAAGATACGTTCTGAACAACTTTCTTACGTAAATCGTTCTGATTGGCTGTGTTCATAGACCTTACCTGCGGAGGTCAATAATTCTGATATGTGGGAGGGAGGAACATGGTCCAGTGTCATCCACCATATTGTTGCTGGCGTGTAATTCACGGAGACTTGTGAGTCCAAAAGCGCCGTCCAGGGACTGCAGACCACACCTGGACACTTTCAGTATATTCAAAGACGTCAGGCCGCAGCCCAAATCTCTGAAAATTGAAATAGATTTCGAAAATGAAATGCTCGGTGTTAGTAGGACGCAGCCCCCTACATGCAAAAATAACCTTTTGTAATTCTGATTACATTGTATTTAGTAAATAATATCCTACAGAACATCTAGTTATTTGCGCGGAGACAATCTGCACTATATGGGATCGATGCCAGGTGTTTTTTCAATACTATTACTGGTTCATATATTTATAGCTTTACGGTTGACTCTGCCTGTCACTTTTTTAAACTTCACTTTTTAATTATCCCTCAAATACCACTTGCCTGTTTTAACCTTCTAAAGCCTAGCGGTAAATTTACATACGACCAGGTTTAACATTAAAAAATTCTGCGTCGTGCCCACATTGCGTTTATGTGTTTTGTACGGATCTCAGAACAAACAGCAACTTTTGCCTTATAAAACATTAAGAGATTGGTTTTTATAACCGAAGTGGAGAGTGTTTACAGCACGGTACGCACTGAGTCCTTATATAAAACAGATAACGCTTCGTCTTTAAAGGGTTAATCAACATCGACATTTTAATTTTTACTTAATTCTAATATTTAGTTAGGTAATATACAGAATATATATGGGACGAGATAGCGCAGTCGGTATAGCGACTCACTGCGGGCTGGACGGTCCGGGGATCGATTGTCGGTGGGGGCGAGATTTTCCGCACCCGTCCAGACCAGCCCTGGGGCCCACCCATCCTCCTGTACAATAGGTACCGGGTCTTTCCTGGGGTTAAAGTGGCCGGGGCGTGGGGCTAGCCCCCCACCCCCTTCTCGTGCCAAGGCTAACGAAAGGGTAGAGCTATACCTCTACTCCCCCTTGGGCCTTAGGCCTGTATAGGGTCCCCTTAACATTTTTTTAATATATATACATTGTTATATACATTTATAATGTATTTACTATTGTAAATGGGGGAGATCTCCTACATACAAAACATATGGAGTTTTCCAGCTTATATTTTCTGTTATGGCCTGATGATGGCTCTGGTGAGCCGAAACTTGTAGCCAAAAATGTATTTTTAGAACGAAGTGTTGCTTATGACTGTATAATTAATAAGAATAAATATACTCTTGTTACCGAAAATCTGTTGAGCGTGAATATTCCCCTTAGGGGACAAAAATACAATTGCACTAATTAAAAAGTTTCCAAAGAAGTTTATAAAGTGGAGTTAAAATTTTTGTTGCTTCAATGGCCTCCATTATCCAGAAACTAAGGAAGCTTCTACCTGCTTCGCGGTTACAGTTTTCCCAGGTGGGCTTGTGTTGGATTTTTTCTAGAGATCTACGTCAGAGGTCCTGATTAACTGCCCACCATAATTCATGCCAAAATCGTTGTGCTAGTGACTTTAGGGCATGATATCATATTTAAGCTTTATTTGAAGCAAGTATATAAATATGCCTCTACTAGCCCTTCCCTGTAATATTCATTATAATATCCTCACTCACAATATGTTTCGACCCTAAGAGTCAGCCATCTACAGGTTAGTCACCTAAGAATATGTGAAGAGTATGCAATGGACAATGCCGTTTGTTATTGTTGTGGGACCCAAATTTTAAATAAAATATGTAGGAATAGAAACAATTGTTAAGACAGCAAGCTTTAAATATCAAGAATAAGATCTTGAAAGCACTTTTAAGGAGATTTTCACCTGTTTTCTTACATAACTCTTGAAGCAGTTGATTGTGCAGCTGGGAGCTCTCTTAAATCTAGTACACACCACACACACTCCACCAGCTGAACGTTCATTTGTGCAGTAACATGCAAGGCTATTCTGGGGAGAAGAGGTAGTATAAATTCTGTAATATGGTATGCGAGATGTAAGAACTTCGCCGATTCCAGTGGCCGCGTGGCCTAAGGCGTGGGTCTGCTGCCGCTCAGTTGCTGGGATTGCGGGTCGAAACCGGCAGGGGGCATGGATGTCTGTCTCTTGTGATTGTTGTGTGTTGCCAGGTAGAGGTCTTTGCGACGGGCTGATCACTCGTCCAGAGGAGTTCTACCAAGTGTGTGTCATTGAGTGTATCGGGTGTAACAATGACCCTCTGCACCTGCAGTGAGTACTTACAAAGAGGTCATTATGAATTAAAGACATAAGAACTTCAATGATTTCCTGCCGTACTTCATTCTCAGTTCCAGAATGTTGGCTTTTGATTATTTCAAGCGAAACAACTATTAATGGGAGTATTTGGGGCGCATACATTTTTCCCCTTCTCACACAACACAAAATATGTCTTACGCCTTGAGTTTCTCAACACCTGCGTGACAGATGTATGATCTATCATTCTCTATTGTGGCTCCGTTGCTATAGTACGGAGAAAACGTATAACGTGCGTAATGACAGTGAAGAGTGAAAAGTTAAAGTAGTGTTTTAATGGAGCACTAAATTAAAATGAGGAAACGCCTCTTTAATGAACACCAAAATCTGTAAAGTATTTTTTTTTGCGTGATGTTTGCACACACAAATGCTTATAGGTCTGAATGTCCGATATCAACAACAAATGAAATGGCCGAACAGTTTCTCGTAAAATTCCCCAATATATAACTTTGTGAAGATCTTTTCAGCATTTCTCGAACTGTCATACATGTAGAACCCGGCGGACGGGCAGTAGTGATTTTAATAGGCGTTCCGCGGTGATGTGAAATAATCGAGGAAGACCACGGCATCATTGAACATATTAAACCCTATTAAATAACAAATTAGGAACTGGTTTTACTTTCGTCTTATAGAAGAAAATAACTACATTACCGCACAAGGTAGGAACAAGAAAAGCGAAGCGAGCTGTCTCATCTGGTATTTCACGCGTCATGGATTAGTAGTTTGTTGCCGACGTTTCGGGACAAACTGTTGGTCCCATCTTCAAGGATAAAGTATTCTGCTTGTCCTTGAAGATGGGGCCCATACGTTGTCCCGAACCGTCGGTAACAAACTACCAACCACGCTGTGTAAAACCCCAGAAGAGCGAAGATCTCATTTACGCCGCGGCGGAAGCCTGAAATCACGCAAGAAAAGGGAAATTTAACTGGCTTTTGACGTTAGGCATCCCGCTGTGCTAACTATGATAATGGTTGATACTTCCCGCCGTCAACACAACTTCATTAATAATTCTTCATATTATTTCGCAGCAGCATGCTTCGACCACATTAGGGTTATCATGTTCACATTTTTTTTACTAATGGTTGGCCTGGGGATGACGTAGTATTCTCGAAATACGTAGCCATGAAATAATATAACGAATGAATATTAAAATTAATAAAACAGTGTTGACGGGGAAGTTTGATTCATAAAGCGGTCCGCTTGTATCATCACGCAGTCTTATTGACGCTGGATACACTACGATATGCTCGTTACCTGAGTGACCCCAAGTAACTTCCATCGAGGTCCAGTTCCCGGAGGTTAGGGACAAAGAGTGCCAGCCTCTGCAGACTCATCTCCTTGGATATCACGCGCAGTTTGATGTCTCTGACGGATACCAAATCTGCATTTCCCGATATTTGCCTCTGAAAGAAATCGGTACAAAATGTCAGTGACCTTCAGTCTCGAAACTCTGTTTCGTAGGCCCAGCTGCTGCTGCGTATTCCATTCTGAAATAAGCCATAGGGTCTACCCAGTGATGTAGATAAGGACCCCGCAGACGCCGCGGTGTTGGTGGCACATGAGTCACGGTGGAGGCGGGGGTGGGGGGCCAAAGTTACAGAATGCTAGACTTTGTTGTGGGTTCTTTCGGTCTGGTTTCCATTCTTCTGACAGACGCCAGTATTCTGGGTCCCTGTCACGAGATTTAGCAGCTACTACGCTAACAATTATAAGGGGGTTCCCCGTTACCGTATGGCAGCGAGATCGATCGGTTGCCTGTTCTACTGGGCCTGAACACAGCTATATGAAATCAGAAACAACGTTACGGCCACTGCTATATGCCTGATCTTCATGGTTTTTAGGAGATTTAAAACTGAAAGAAGGCAAGAACTTAAACTATTTATTCTTATTTTGATTTTATTACGGAACTTGTTTCTATTTGTCAGCCGTGTTTCAGTAATTTATTTTAAAGTAGTCAGTAAATGTTAATTGCTGGTATTTATGATCTGTGGTGTGTTTTGTGTTTATTGGCTTCTAGGTCTCAGTCCATCATCTGGTTTTTTTTAAAATCGATAAAAGTTACAAAAATAAATAGCAAATAAAACACGACGTTCCGGGGCAGGATCGGTCCTCGCCTTCAGGCTTACTGAGTTGGGCTCGACAGACAAAGTTACCATTAGCCGCTTCAATGGGATGTAGCATCGTCCGAATCTTACAGAAACCTATAATGTCGTTTTCTGTTTTCCTTCTCGTGCAGTCTACTAGGCCAAGTTCTTTGCTGGCCTGCAGGACAGTTCTGTCTGGTTTTTGTGGTAATTATATTCTAGGCCAAGTTCTTTGCTCGCCTGCAGGACAGTTCTATGTGGTTTTTGTTGTAATTATATCATTCCCCAGTAAACTTAACATCTTCATTATCGTCTGGGTTGCATGGTGGAAGATCGAGGAAACCTGTTTCGATTCGTGGAAGAGACATGAGGTGTTTCTCGTCTCCAAAACTCCAGACCGACTCAGAAATCCACCCAGCGTCATATTCAGTGGGTAACGGGGGACTTCACCCACGGTGGTAAAGCGGCCGGAGAGTGAAGTTGGCCTCCATCTAGTACCAAAGTTAATAAGTGCAGCTTTACTTCCACCCCTCCATATGCCTTTGTAGATTGCACAGGTGCAGTATTGTTTTACTGTCACAAACAAGAATCAGTTCAGGCCGTTTAATTCCAGCTCTTCTCAGTTCCCTTGGACATTCATGACGAAATTTCTAGCGACAAATTTGAAGGTACCGTATATAGAAAATCGCTTGTTTTATGAACTGGAAAACACTGCATAAGTATTTTAGGCTATCACCTCTACTAAATATATCATAAGTGTCAACATTAATTAATTCGAAACTGTGTTAAAATATTATAGACTAATTATTTCATGACTAACTTACGGCTCCTTCAAGTATAAAATTACTGTCCAGTGTTTCTCCGTTTAATAAAGAATAGTACCGTCGCATAGAAGCATGTTCTCTTGACTGAACCGTTAATATCTCTCCACATAAAATTTCGGCTTGGGAGATACAGACGTGTTTCATTTAATGACGCTACCAACTGCTAAATTTATTTAGCGTCGATAGTGATGAAAGAAATATGTGTATGGAGCGTTAGTGGAATCATACTGACAGGGAAAATCGAAGCGCTCGGAGTAAAACCTGTGCCAGTGCCAGTGCCACTTCTTCCGCCACATATCCCACATGGACAGACCCAGGGTCGAACCTGGGCCTTCGCGGTGAGAGAGTGGCGTCTAACCTCATGACCCGATGGAAGTACACCTTCAGCGAATGTTCCTTTTTAAGTTGAAACAGTTTAAGTATGCATAACGCAACAATTCTGGTGCCTTCACACAGTTTTCTATAGTTATATGAAAAAAAAAAAAACAGTACGGCTTGTGGGAAAGTGTATGTTCTGCTTTCGTCTACAATTATTTTTCTAAGCATAGAGTCGAACTCGGCTATAACGTCATGAAGGGCTGAATATTTTGTATCCTTATAAACTAGTGTTGTTATGACCGAAGGGAATAATGCTATGGTTAGCAGTGAGGAATTAATTGGTACCACAGGATATCTGACGCTATAGACGAGGTGTCATATAAACCGATGGCGTTACAACCGGGTTGGACTGTACTTTGCTCCTTTAAATATCCAGCATTACGCGCGAAACATTCTCGAGGTAAGAGCAGGAACGTATGTTACTCTTTGTGCAAAGTGACTTTTATTTGTGTCTGGTTTTAAGCAAAACTGGGTTGCGCCTCGTAAAATTTTTCGTATGGACAAAGAGAGAGGCAATGCGAACCTAACGGGCGCTGTCCTAGAACTTCTCGTTCCGCATACACCATAAATTAAATTTCATTTTCATCTCAGACATTTCGTCCCCCTGCCCGATTGCACAGCACAAACCAACATACCAGCAGGTGAGACAGGTTATGGTCTACGGGCAGACAATCTGGCGCTTCGTTCTGCAGAACTGGTGCAGGATTCACGGCAATAAGGTTTTGATTGTCCCCTTGCCGTACAGCTTCTTCAATTACTCCCTGTGGAGGAGGCGGAGGCGGTGATGGTGTGACTGAAGGTGTGGGCGACGGTGATGGCGTGCCTGTATCAGGTGCCGCCGTTTCCAAACCTGCCGCGCCATCGGTGCTTCCTGAAGTTTCAGGGTGACCCATTTCATGGCAGTGTGGACTCATGTTGCTGAAAGGAAAACAGAAGGCTTCCTGTCAGATCAACCAGAGAAGAGATTAAGGAGATGGTCCCGTACGTCCAGCCGTCGTTGACTTGGAGCCAGTGGTGACGTGGGGCAAGTCAATCTGACACAGGCACACACCCAACACGCCACTTCACATTCTTTATAATATTGGGGAACAAAAACGCAGTAACAAACTAACTAACTAACTAACTAACTAACTAACTAGCTAACTAACTAACTGAATATATGGAGTACAGTTCTTGAGAAGCTAACAGGTCCTTAGCTAGTCAAGAAATTCCCCGCATTTTATACAACCCGAAGATTCATTACAGCACTCACAAGCGCCCGCCACCTATCGCTATCCTGGGCCAGATCAATCCGTCTTACCAAACGACCAATCCAAGACTGAGGCCTTGTAAAATATTTGGTAACGTTGTAAGTTTTATGGTGAGGATTTGTTAGCGCCTTGTCCAACCCCAAAGCAGGAAGACCACCCCTAGTCGGCTGTCCACGACTGCGTATTCAGTACAGACATTCGCAGCTATCCTCCACATTTTGACGCCGTTCCTCCAACCACAACCTGAGGACGCACCATGCTGTGGTGATAGGAACCGACTCATCACGGATGAAAGTGGAATAAAATGCCATATTTGTATAACACGGAAGTTCCAGTGGTGCGCAGGCTACACAGATCGCCCTGGACGTTATACATGAAGAAATAAAGTGTTCTGTGGCGTCGTACGTGCAGTATGAAGCCGATGTTTCCAGGATCAGGGAACCAAAAACACACTGACAATATTACGATGTATTTGAAGCTCTTTTCCACACAATAGATGCTCGGATGACACAAGCGTCTATGTAAATATTCCTAGTATTTAACATTTTAATTTTAAATTCAATTTTAATCAGGGTTAATTTGAGCAGCCAGCATATTTATGATAAAGTAACACTATAGATGAACTTCACCCGCACACCCCTGCTAGTACGGCCGTACCGAAACGCCCACTAAACCTACTGTATTCTTGCCTCTTACGACGCTACACGTGATCCCATAATTACCGACTTTCTTTAATCTTCCTGTTTGTTCCAAACATTTGAATTCGTTGCTTTAACTGCTTTAACCCTGTAAAGACGAAGCGTGTCTGTTTTATATAGAGACTCAATGCGTACCGCGCTGTAAACACTCTCCACTTCGGTTATAAAAACCAATCTCTTAATGTTTTATAAGGCAGAAGTTGCTGTTTGTTCTGAGATCCGTACAAAACACATAAACGCAATGTGGGCACCACGTAGAATTTTTTAATGTTAAACCTGGCGGTACGTAAAGTTACCGCTAGGCTTTAAAAGGTTAATGTCTGCAGCCATCGCTCTAAATTTATTGTGGCACCTCTCTTCAAGAAATTCACTCACATGATTCCTTGACTCTCCCAGAGGACGCTACCCGTGACTTTACCCTCAGAAGTCTGCACGTTGAATTTTTTCTCCCTTATCTTCCTTACAGTCAAAATTTAGCATCCTCCAAATTCCACCGCCTGGCCCCCTGAAGGATGCACGGCGAGGACGCCGTTTTACCGACGACGATGAGCTGAAACACGGCGTGCATGAAGAGCTCGAATGCTTCAGCAAAGAGTTTTACGCGACCAGCATACAGCGTCTCACGCAAACGTGGAAAAATTGTGTTGATATTGAAGAAGGCTTTGCAGAAAAATAATCTCAACTTTGTAAGGGGTGTGCCCATGATGTGTGTAAAATTTCATTGTAACTGTACTCGTAGTTTCTGAGAAAAATAGGAGGCAGTAGTTGGTATTTATTCTCCATCTCTTGCATTAAATCAAATTAAATAAAATCTGCAAAAACTTCACGTACTTCCCGACATGTTTCGGCATGTTAGACACACCATCCTCAGCGGAACACTGAACACAGAACACATAAAGGTACACACGCGCAGATTAAAACTGTTAGCACACCACTTCATGACACACACTTTATACAACACTTACACAAGTGTGCATACTTACATACGTATAGACGTACATGTATGCATACATACATACATACATACATACATACATACATACATACATACACACACATACATACACACACATACATACACACACACATACATACACACACACATACATACATACATACATACATACATACATACATACATACATACATACATACGTACGAGTACATACATACATACATACATACACACACATACATACACACACACATACATACATACATACATACATACATACATACATACATACATACATACACACACACATACATACATACATACATACATACATACATACATACATACATACATACATACATACATATATACATACATACATACGTACGAGTACATACATACGTACATACATACATACATACATACATACATACATACATACATATATACATACATACATACGTACGAGTACATACACATACAGAAGTATGCAGTTGAGAGAATTACTGGCATGTGCATACCAGACGATTGTTACACAATTCAGCCTGCATAATATTATTCATTTTTATAAATAACACCAACACTTGCGGATACTTAAACGTAAAGATGAAAGAAGAAGAAGATACGAACCTGTTGTATAATGAAGTCTGTGTACTGTCGTGCTGTAATTACCTACCGAAATGGCATGAAACTGCGTTTCGTAATGTTACATTTCTTACTAGCTGCTAACACAAAAGAGTATTCGTGAAAACAGGGTATGTCGTTGCCCGTGACAACGACATATTCGCGCAGCCGCAGTTTGCAGTTTGAAGAAACGCAGTAGGAAAAACTTGTTTCCAGAAATATGTGTGATAAAGACGAACTGAAGTCCTGCTCCTGACGCTTCCTCTACTACCTTTTTCTGCATCTGTAAATTCCATCGGTTCGTGTATTCTCGTGGCATTCCTACGTGCGGGCATTAGCTGCACAAGTTACTTGCTTTTAGTCCAACTCAAACGTCTTTACGCCGTTCATGACTGCAACCTTATGGTTCAAGAAAATTTACATGAATAATAAGAAAATATATATTTGTAATGGAAAAGCATACAATATATCCCCCACTCTGCACATGGCACCTGTGCGTGCACAGTCCATAATGTCAGACGTTAAGTTTTAAAATGGAAACATCCACGAGCAATACGAAACACAGACGACAAACGTGAAAAATTAAACCTTGTTTTTGAGAATGTAATGTCGATCGTAAAGAAAGCTGTGTAGGAAGTCAGAACAACTTTTGGGCCGAAATGAAATGTAAATGACACAAGTCGCCCCTGTGTGTATGTGTGTGCGTGCGTAAGCGCGTCGAGTGTCGACGGGAGGGGAGGGGGGAAAGGGCACACACTATTACCGGAGCCCGGCTGTCCGGAAGGGCGCAAGAGGCCCGACTGTATTGCAGATGTTTTTGTCTTTTTCGGCAGTATCACTGTCCGTCGACTGTACAAATTAACCCTTTCAGACCAAACCCAAGGCACTGCAACTGAGTCAGTCTTTCCGATTTAGTGTAAAGATTTTTAGCTGGTCTGGCCCTGCTTGGGGGCCCGAAATCATTTTTCCACCGAGGGCCGAACCCGGTCTCGGCGGCCCTGTGTGTGTGTGTGTGTGTGTGTGTGTCTGTCCATAATAATACTTGATGAGCGGTTTGGTCAGTCTGCTTGTATATTTGTTAAAAATTCTTTCAAATGCATTTATTTCCAGTTTGGTATGTCTGACAAATATATTTTTTAAGCCCCAGGATAATACTATTAAGCTGTATGAACTTGCCGCTCTGGCTCGAGGTCTTGATATCCAGAAGAATCTTGCTGAGGAAGCTTTTGCTATCCATACCGAGCTATCCAGTGATGTGAAAGCTACCATGATCCATAGGTTGGTATTTTCACATCATATATGTGTTCAAAAGGAATGGAATTATGCGTGAGTTTGTATACAACTCTTAGCAGATAAGGTCCTCATAAGCACACATATATTTTAAATGTTGTTCACGGGTGTCTTCATATCTGGAAGAATATTTCATGCATCATAAGGCTGAAGCGGGGCACAAGCTGGCTGGTTACATCAGTGACTTGTCTCTGAAAATAAGCAGGCTAGTCCGACTGTTTCTGTTTGATGAGTACCTCTAGAAAGTGGTTTAAGAGCTGTTTAACAACTCTTGCCACATGAAATATCTCTTACTCAAAGTTCCTGATGCAGTGATCAGTAGTAGTTAAAACTCTCAGTCTAATAAAAAGAATTACATTTAATGCGTAAATATGTGTCATTCATTCCATTGCATCTGTGCACTGAGAGAAAGAGATGTTTTAAATGTATCTGTTTATGAAAAATTTTTATGTGAATTTTATTTGATGTTATGCCAGTTAAACTTTAATTTGTCAAATTACATCTCGTGCCCCCTTTAGACAACCCATTTCAGAACAAACATTTGTACACCTGTAATGGGAGGCCCTGGTAGATATAAGGATTTCTGTGTGATAAAGCTGCCATGCTTGTGGGAGATGAGACCCTGTGTTTTGTAACTTATGGCTACACCTTTATACATTTTTGTTGGCATTGTTTGGTCCATGGTTCCTTACCAGTACATAAGGCAAGGTGTAGGAGACAAGAGTAGTCATGCAGGATAATACTAAAAAGGATCACATGATAAGGGGGAATATAGTCATAAGGGATGGAAATGTGGTGATAGTTGTGTAGTATTTCATTACAGTTTTGTCATTATAGGTGTATGTAAAATAGTTTTTCAGTAAGAGTGGTTTTATCATATTTTTTATGGTTCAAGTGTTTACCTCTGTTACTTGATTTAATGCTATAACTTACCCATGTGCCATATTTAATGAACTATAATAGGTTATGGTCTTCCAAACTCTGGTTTTCCTACCACTACTGGCACGCAGCCTTAAATTTATCAAAATTAAATAAAAACATTAGCCACATACATTTGTGAATAAGCAGCATCATATGACTTGCCCCCATCACCTAATTTTGCAAATTTTCAGTTATAGTAGTTAAATGCAAAAACAGAATTATTGGTGTTACACTGAAATTGTTAAAACTTCCTGCAAAGTACAACGGAAAAATGTTTCAGAATCCCCGGGGTAGATTATATCTATGAGCACAGGTTGTAATGTCTAATGTACAATAGTCCCACAAACAGCCTATCACAAGTGGTGTGGTTATAATCAGCACCCAGGCTGTACCATCATGCCTGTTTCAAAGATCAGTATTAGGAGAATAAATGCCCTCCTGCAGTATGTTGTTTGTTTTCTTTCCATTGTATTCAGAAGTATTAACCAGAGGGTCTTGCATTAATTGCCTATTAATATAGGTATGGTTTAAGCTGCAGCAATGGCTGAAGAATATACCTGTAAGAGTCACACTGTGTACTTCACAACTGTGCTGGTTTAGTGGTCTGGGTTCAGACTGGCAGGTAGAAACTGGTGACAGCACACCACCACCAAACATTCTTAATACGTAGGTTTGTCCTGTGGATTGATGCAAAAGTTAATAATCTTGGACAGTCCCATCTGACGTACCTGTTGTCAACCCAAGCTTGGTGCAAAGTGGAAATAAGTAGCCATCTTGGTTACAGTAATAACTGTATGTTTGGTGGATGTAGACACCGTGCAGAAATTACAAGAAAACTGGGCTTTGTTGCCAAAGTATGGAGGCAGGGTATGCCTGTGAAATATCAGAAACACCAGAAAACAGGATCACCATTTTCAGGAAGCCACTGAGAAGGCTGAAATCTATATAAAAATCTGTTTTACACAAGATGCAAGTGGTTATGTTACTAAGGAATTAAGGGGAATTTACAGATTATGTCCAATGAGGATTAGTGCAATTGTTACTGTTTTCTGCATGTAAAAGCCACCCGTCTATAACTCATAAGGTGCAAGACATTTCTTGAAAAATTTCTAGTTTCTATCTTTGGGAATCCAGCCTCTTCACTATATCCAAAAAGTCCACTGATGGACCATACTTTGGAACAGCTGGATACAGTCCACACTCTACTTCTCAGTGATCCATTTTGACCTTTCAAAGACTTGTGTTTGCATATGCAAATGCATATAGGAAAGCATCTGTAGAAATCCATTTTATATATTCAGGCAGCAAGGAAATGAACTAATTTTTAAGACAGGCTGCATGTTTTATTTTCCACAAAATGCTGTTTATTTAGTAATTTTGTCTTTTTGTGTTCAAATAAAAAGGTTTTAATAAACCATGCATTAAAATCTACATACCCACCCAAGTAGGATAAAGGTGCTGAAGATTACCAAGTTATCTCTCTTCACTCATTTTAAGACTGAAAGTTTGTATTCATCTCTTTTTTCACCATGCATGCTGGGAAATTCCATTTGGGTTTCTTTCTAATATTGGTTTTGGACCATGAGGCAGACAATGCCAGTGTCCCTGCATGTAGCTGTAGATACATTATGTTCTGTTTCTTTGTTTTATTATGCAGTGGCAGGCAGGATTCCATTTTCTTATTGTTTCTGACATTATTTTAGTAGGCAGTGACATTTACATTACATTCATTTCACAGATCCAGCATGCAGCCCAATGGATTAGGATATGTAAGATGTTGTTACAAGAATACATGATTGTGCAGTAATTGTGTCATAATGGACACACACAATATCACACATAATGAAAAATGACACTAGAATACAATCATATATACAAATCTGGTGCAATACAAAATAACGAAATGCCATACAATATATTATAACACAATATAAATATTACATACTTGTTGCAAAGTAATATGTCATATGGACACAACAGACAAATAGGGTAAGATCTCATCACTAAAATACAGTACCATGATGGAATAGCTACAAATGCTGTTACAGGTTTGGCCAAAGAAACCCACTCAACTGCTTATCAGTGAGGAGTGGAAAAATAAAGGCTGAAAAGTGGAGACTTAGAATTTATTCGTTAATATACTCTCCCATTTTTTTCTTTTCTGAAATATTAATAGATGTCAAACAGTAAATATTAATTATGGTAGGTTATTCTTTGGTTTATTCAGCTGAGACGAACTTGTACTGTATGCTGCATCTTCATGTTAAATTTTTATGAGGTGATTCGTTTTCCTGTTTTGAGAATCCAGTAAGAGAGGTATGTCCTTTAAGCCTAGTTATATAAAAATGGTCTCCAAAAATCAATCATATCATGCTTCCTTTAACAGAAGAATCAAATAAAATGTATTTGAGTTTCAGATATGTTTCTGTGGATGCGACAAGTAACAACAGGAGGTTACCAGTGCACATTCGCTATATTTATTACTAATGGTCAACATTTATCTTACACTGTTTATTCTGTTTAGTAAGGTTCTAATCTGATCCAAATTATTCAACACAAACAGTGCTTCTGTTTATAATATGTCCTCTTTCAACTCATCTGAACCTTGCATTACTATTTCCACTTGGTTTTGCCACTTGCATTTTCATTTGCAGAGAAATTTCCTACATTTTGCAACTCTGTAGTCTTGGTACAACTGGTTATTTTCATATGTTCTATTTCTTCATTCATGTGTGTCCATTTGTCATTCCAAAATTTTTCTTGCCATGTCTGTGTCTCTTTATTTTTCAGCAATATATGTATTTCATTCTCTTCTTTTTTACATAGGGGGCATCTTTTTTCTCCATCTCTCCTTATACGTCTTAATTTACAAATTCCCAGTTGAAATCATGCTCAAAAAATCGTCTTGTTTATATTGCAACAGTCTTGATACATTTCTCCCCCATTCTTGCTTCATATTGTGGTATGAGACTAGGTGTCTCTTTTCTCTCATTTTCCTTTACATGATTATCTGAATATTGTTAAACCTGGTTTTTATTGTTTGGCTTACATCTTTTAAGTCCCTACTGTCTCTGTCTGCCAAAATATATGCCATCCCAAATTTGTATATTACATATCTTAGGTTTATTACCTAACCTTCCCATTTCAGATTTTGTGTCTGCCACTCATAGCAACATTGTAACAATTCATCTCATGTCATCAACAAAATCCTGTACCAGAGTTTCACTGCACTACAAAGCAGCTATGTCCTACTTTCTCTACCAAGTTCCCATCCTGCTGTTCCATTTGCTCTGCTCCTTGGGCTTTGTAGGACTTTGCTACAAAGTCTGTCCATGCAATTCTATCAGTCATATCCCATGCCCCTTAACCATGTACTTTGACCCCATCTTGACCTGGAGATCATTTCGTACATATTTTCTAATACTTTGACCTTCATATTGGGAACCCTTAATTAACATTTATCAGTTGCTCTTAATGCTAATATGTCTTTAACTTTTATACTTTCTTTTTCTGTCTCCAATCGCCTGAACTTCCTAGCTTTACTCCGAAAATAAGTACATTCTTTACTACCACAGTCTTTGACAGTACATCTACCGCCCTTTTTCTGTATTTCAGTTTCCTTTTCCCTTTCCTTAATACCGTTATTTTAGTTTTATTAAGGTTGCATTTTACATTCCAGTGATTACAATATTTCCTCTGATCAAGCGCTCCTAGCAAACCATTGATGGTAAATGGTACCTTTGCTAAATCGTCCGCAGGCAGTAATGCCAATATAATTTGCCTTTCCACTGCTTGTATGTGTGGGTTTTCTTCACGAATGTAGGCTATAATGCCGTTTGTAAATATAATTAAAAGATAACAGCTAATTACATCACACATGGCGCTCACTGTGCATGCAATACAGGCACTATAAGTTTGATCGAAATCCGTCAGTAATGAAGGACACTTTACTAGTGAGGCTGAAAGGGCTCTTCGCGCCTATCTCGCATCGAATAGCTGCGGGGTAACTGAAACATCACACGTGCCACTCACTGCGAACGCGCTACAAGCAGGGCAAGTTTGGCCGAAACCGCCCGATAATGAAGGGCACATTACTCGTGAGGCCGCAACGGTATTTCTTGCCTGTCACGCCTCGAATTGCAGCGGGGTAACTGAAACATCACACGTGCTACTCGCTGCACACGCGCTACAAGCAGTGCAAGTTTGGTCGAAATAGGTCAGAAATGAAGGGCACTTTACTCGTGAAGCCGAAAGTTTTTCATCCCAATCTCGGCTCACACTGCAGCGGGGTAACTGAAACGTCACACTTAGCACCCACAGTTCATTCGCTACAAGCAGTGCAAGTTTGGTCGAAATCGGTCATTAATGAAGGGAACTTTACTCTTGAGGCCGAAACAGTTTTTCCTCTCTGTCTCGCCTCGCATTGCAGCGGGTTAACTGACACAGCATACCATCCACTCCTTGCCCGTGGTCTACAAGCAGTGCAAGTTTGGTCGAAATCGGTCAGTAATGAAGGGTACTCTTGAGGCGAAAGAGTTTTTCGTCCCTATCTCCCCTCCCATTGCAGCGGGGTGATTGAAACATCGTACCTGGCACTCAGTGCCCATGGGTTTCAAGCAGTGCATGTTTGGTCGAAATCGGTCAGTAACGAAAGGCACTTTATTCTTGAGGCCGAAAGAGATTTTCTTCGTCTCGCCTCGCCTCTCAGTGCAGCGGGGTGACTGACACAGTATACCATGCACTCCTTGCCCATGATCTACAAGCGGTGCACGTTTAGTCGAAATCGGTCAGTCACGAAGGATACTTGACCCTTGAGACCGAAACAGTTTTTCGTCCCTATCTCGCCTTTCATTGCAGCGGGGTGACTGAAACATCAAACATGGTGCTCGCTGCTCATGCTATATAAGCAGTGTAAGTTTGGTCGAAAGCGGTCAGCAAAGAAGGGCACTTTACAATTGAGGCCAAAACAGTTTTTCGTCCCTATCTCGCCTCCCATTGCAGCGGGATGATTGAAACATGAAAAGTCTTATCCTGTGCCCATGGGCTTCAAGCAGTGCAAGTTTGGTCGAAATCGGTCGGTAAAGAAGGGCGCTTTATTCTTGAGGCCGAAATAGTTTATCCCGTCTCTCCTTGCATTGCAGCGTGGTGACTCTTTTTTGCTGGATGGGTTGCCAGCCCATCACAATAGTAAGTCAGCTTGAGGCTAACTGATAGTATAAAAATGTAAACATACCAAAATTGTTTAAAATCCCCTGTCATTTCAATCTGAAACATATAAAATTACGTTCCACTTTGGAACGACATGGAATGTCAGAATGGAGTGTAAACGTACCAACATTGTACAAAGTGTGTACTGTATAAAATCAATGTTGGGATGTTCACGTTTCTACACTGTATTGAATGTGTACATGCCATTTTCGATTTTCGATTTTATATTGGGAACTTCTGAATAAATTCACTTATTGATTAGTAGAACTGCCACGTAAGGTAAATTAGCTGCGTACGGCGGTTACTGACCACGGGTCGCCGCTGTCACAAGTATGCCAGACGTTGCCATTCCAGGCATACTTGTGCTGTCTATTTAAGAGAGTGCCGCGAAGCAAACACCGTCATCCAGTTTCTATAATTTTCGGCAAGACGTTCGAGCTCCTGCTAAGGCATATTCAAGACATGAGATACTGCAGTCTGTGGGTGAGCTTTCAAGGTATGTAGCAGTGTTCAAGTCATATGTATTCTGGGTACCTATATTGTTGGAACGGAGCACGTTTGGGTATTAACATTTTGGCAATTTGATTAGAAATTCAAAATCTACGACCAACGCGGCTTAACGAATTTTGATTACAAGAAATTAGGCCGAGCAATTAACTTCCCTCCTTGTGGCATGAACTTAAATTTGTAAGTCCTTTAAGATATTCAATTTTTGTACGGTGTTTCCTTTGTAAATATTAAATACCAGTTTATTGAAAGTTTGAGAACTTTATACTACATCCCGCACAGCAGCGAATTCCTCACGCACACAGAGGGATCGTTTTACAAGTGATTAGAGTGCACGTTATTTCCGCCAGCTCTCACTAGCCCTGACACACGGGGGAATTGAGGCACATACGAACGGCAGTTACCGCTTTCTGCTTTGGGGTAATAAAATCGGTTGGTGGCAGCATACCGCGTTAACATGGATCCAGTTAGTGCCCCCTCGACCCCTACCAGTAGCACCTCCTCCCCAAATCTGTCCTACCCGCGTTGGCGACAGGCCGCGAGGGGCACTAGAACACTATCGGTTAGTATGAAGATGACTTACTGTAGTCGAAACACGTTGCTGTGAGATGACATGGTTTTTATGAATAATAAAAAGCTGTGTTGACGGTGTGGAGGTACCACGTGTTTGGTACTAATTAGCTTATAATTATTGTATACAGCAGAAAAATGTTTATTTACCATATTTACACAGTAATTCCATTTTCCTCACAGCAGAGTCTTCATTAAATTTGTGATCTAATATGATGATTATGGGGCACTGTGATGCTTCGTGCTGAATTATCTGTTTCGCCGTGATGAAGGACAGAGCAGTGACTGCGAATGTCAGGCTGCATAAACAGAACGGCGCGGGATTCAGACCTTGAATTATTGTGTATGACGAACACCCGTGGTTGTGTCCGCTTGGAGAGACTGAAGAAAACGAGAAATGTTACGTCACCGTAGCATGTCTTGTACAAACATTCGAACCATTTACTTCCCCGAAAGTAAAACTAGTTACCGCTGTGTTAATCTGCCCCTTTTTGTATTACTGACCTCAGTTTAGTGCTAGACTAATTTTCTCAGTAAGTGTACAGGATGGACATAGGTTGTTGGCTGGAAAACCTAAAGGAAAGAGAAACCTGGAAGGCTTACGCGCAGATGGGAGGGAGGTTAATATTTAAGTGCATATGAGAGAAATAGAAGTCTATACACTGGATTGATCTGGCTCAGGATAATGACAAATAGCGAGTTTTTACGAAAACAGTAATACACCATCGGGTTGCAGAATTGGCAACTCATATCAGCTTCACAAGAAAGAAAACATTTATGTATTTATTATGCAATGTATAAAATGACGATGAACGGAGAGTAAAGGGAAGCGGGTTGAACTGAATTATACCTTCCCACACGTGTTTATAAAATAATATCATAAGTGGATTACATTTCAGTTAGATCAACTTCGGACAGAAAATGAGCGCATCCAGTTGTTGGAAGGAGAGTGCAAGATGAAGGTGGACACTGTCCACGGCCATCGACAACAAACTTGATCACTTGCAGTCTCTGGGGAATGAACTTCTTGCGGTCGACTGCCGCAAGCTTCTCGGAGTGCACAACTTTGTTACACGCGCGGAAGAAAAGCGGAAATTTGGAGTTGTCTCGATCAGGGCAGACTGTTCAGTTGGCAAGCTACATCACATCAAGTAAGTCTTCGTACACACTCTACATTACCAGTCTATCCTGTTTATAAATACGGTACTGGCTAAGCAGAAAGCCTACCTAGCCCCAACTCTAAGGAGTTAAAAGCAGAACTCATAAAGCAGATAGTCATACTCTTATAATGCATGTATGTCAACATATTTAATCTTTTATGTGCTATATTTAATGCCACTTTTGTTTTAAAATAAATTCTTACATAATAAAGGACAGATGGTCATTCAAACGGGAAATATCAGCAGCATATCTAGAATTAAATTTCAGGGAGGATTCTGAGAATTTAATGTATTTTTTATTTTGTAACATAGATTTGAAAACTGTATATGTCACGCCCTCCAAAAAATTCTAACCAAAAAAAAAAAAAGTCTATCTTACAAGCCTCAGTACTTCAGGGGTAGTGTGAAAGTAAACGTGCTTGAATAAGCGTAGGAAAAATTTTGCCTTTAACATTCATCACCAAAACTCAGTCCCTATGTTAGTTGTATTGCAATTTCAGGTATCGGTATCATTCTGGCACTTACCAGGAAAGACAGAAAAACCACGAAAATTTTAAGTCAGAATAGGTGGTATGACGGCCGAGATGATTAAGTGACATAGAAACAAGTCCCTGCTTTTTCTATCACACAGATCGTAAATGATTCTAATTCTAGCAGGTACTATCTGTGCTTACGAAAATCACTGGATTCTGTTGATAAGGCAGATGGACCTGCTCATTGTGTATCGATGTCACATGGAGTTGCGACAATATTATCCGATAATTAAATGCTAATAACCCTGATAATTAATGCTTAAATCTTCGTCTAATTTATTTTCATACGCGTGAAGAAATCTCGTTTTGTAATTTTCGGCTATTAGGAATTATATACATACGCGGAAACACAACTTCCGGTAAATGGTGCACGACGGCCTTCGTTAAGACGGGGACACTTCCTCTTCTTTTGCAGCGTTGAAGAAAGTAAGTTAGAAAAAATTTCGCTTGATATTCGAAACGTTATAATCCTTTTATACGACGTGGACAGTAGAAATTTGTTATTAGGGTTAATAATCGGTGTACAAATGATAATTTGTGACCAATAATTATTGCAGTTAGGATTTATTTATTATAAAATGTGATTACATTCATTACAGGCTTGAATCAGTACGCCATAGTGACGTGCTGTTACGCGGTAATGGCCGTCAGTAGGAATGGAAGTTTCTTGTTTAAGAAAGTGTCGTTTCTGGCCCCGATAAAGTTTACCTGTTATGCGGAACTGGGTGGTGGTGTAAATGCAGGAAAAACTCGAAACACTGGTTTGTGTAACAAGCAACATAGAGGACAGATCATGTTCATTAACCAAGTTTCGAATTATACGGCATTGAAGACACGATGAAATTAATCCTGTGAGACATGACGACATTATATTCCGTCAAGACACTATGAAAGACTTCAAATTACGCACTATTCAGGGTTGCCAGATTGCATGCGTATGATAAAGCATCGTAACCGTGGTACACTGAAGGTTGGTTGGTACGTGGATGTTATGATCGAAATGAAACATGAAATCTTAAACTGCCAGTAAACAAAATCCGAATCCCCAACCTCTGTGGATGGCAAAAAAATTTCCTTAAAATCTGAAATCAAAAGTTTGTTAGCAAAATGAATGACTGTTTTGGGGGATTTCTTTTAGAAACCAGAAATCTGAAATTGGCATCTGGATGAAAACCCATATTCAAGTAAATGGATTAATACTTTTTAATTTTTCGGTCATATCTAAAATCGTAGCGGTGGTTTCAATGTTTTTCTGTGTTTCATACATTTGGGTACCATGACTTGAATTTGTGGGATAACTGTATTGGCAACCCTGATGTGTCGGTCTGACAGCTGCAAGACAAAAGGCAGTGAAAGGCGGCAAGGTATTGAATATTATATCTACATAATTTTAATGCAGGAGCATTGCTTTGGATAACAGTAAATAAAGTGCATGTGGAAATGTTGGTGAACCATTCTGCCTGCCATTGTTACTGTTTGCTGACAGGCCTGGAGAGTCATATTCTAAATAGCTCGGGCCCAACCAACACAGAAATGTGTAATGAGAGACCGATGTGGTGACATTTCTTGCACTACCATACTTTACGCATCTCAGCAGTTCCTGTAATCATCATCATTTTGATGTGCTGTACACAGAGTTCTGAACAAGGATCGGGGGCATTCCTTCCCACCAAGACACCCACAACCAGTGCTAAAGCGAGCAGCATGTTTCTGCACTCTGTTAACTGCTCAGAAACTGTGAAGAGGCCATGTGCTGAGGTTAGTGTTATTTGGTGCCCTAAATTCATTGTCAGGAGTATCTTCATTTAACAAATGCATAGGTAAATGCACTTGAAAAAATCACACATACACATATATGTGTTTATTTAGATTAAGACTAACAGTTTCTAAAGTGTAATGTAATTGTTATTCTGTTGGCAGTGTTGGAGTGGCATCAGTACAGAGAAAGGTGTTTGCAGTGGTGATGGATGTTGGTGGGGTAAATTGGTGAACAAGGCCTACACAGTACCCTCCTCTCTGTCCACCTTCAGCTATGCTGCGTCAGTCTACAAGGAGCCCCAGTGACAAAGGTATGTGTGACATGAGTAGCTCTCACCATTGCAGTGACACCTGTTATTAAAACATCTGGGAGGGGTACAAGTAGGATATAATCGTATTAAGACGTGGGAGGGGTACAGGTAGGATATAATCGTATTAAGACACGCGGGAGGGGTACAGGTAGGATATCATCATACGTGGTCCCCCAGGCAGAGGTCAGAGCCACTCACTACCTTTGTCCTACAAACATTGTATATTTTAGATGCAAACGTGGTGACATACATACAGAATTATTGTATATATTTAGGCAAAAAGAATATTTAACACAGTTTAAAGTATAATGCCCAATGTCTTGTTGTTTCTACAGAATACCGTTCAGTTCATAATTTTATCTTTTGCTGCTGAAATAATGTTCATGTCTTTCATAAAGCACATGCAAAAATTTAGGCAGCATGTCTGG